>JAQZBX010099036.1:0-11520 GCA_029593785.1 Cabassous unicinctus
TTTGCTGCCCTCAGCATCACCTGGAGGAAGGGTAGGAATTGGTAATGCCAAAGAGTTTGGCAGGTGTTTTTAAAAAGCCAGGGGAGAATTTTCATCTCTTCTCCAGAGAGAGCATTGGGCTGTGGGTTCTGATCCCTTTGGGAAGAATAAGAAGTTGCTCCCTTACATTTTTATTCATCACTTAAATATATGTTCTTTCAAGAGATCTTTCTGGAAATCATCCTCTAACCTCCTAAAAATCATTGATGCAAAGCTCTTCTTAAAGTTCATTGGTTATTAATGAAAATATATTTCTGTCGACTGTATTTGTTTCTTTTTCTTACCTGTCTTCTTCAATGCAACATTCTTGAAAGCAAGAACTGTTTTTGCAAAATGCATATCCCAAGGTCCCACGAGCCAAATGTGTCTCCTCTGGTTGACTCCACTTCCCAAAATCCTATCCTAAAGGCAGACCAGGGCAATGATAATTTTATGTGATGTGATGCTATTGGCTCCTTAACTGCAGACCTATCTCTGAGTCTGTTTGTCTGGTGATTTGCACTGACCCAGAAATCCTATATTGCACACTCACAATTTGCACTTGTAAATAGTTGGCTACAAGCAGGGGCACAGTGTTTGGCCATTTGAGGCAGCATGGCAGAATGGAAAGCACTGTCCTTCCCCTCACAGAGAATAAAGGTGGAATCTTAGTTTTGTCACTTACTAGCTCATTAACTAAGGCAAGATATTTAAGATGTCTGAGAATTTCCTCCTCTGGACAAACATCGTGCAAGATTTTAGTGAGGGTTATTTCACATTATATAAACATGTCTGGCTCAGAGTAGATGTTCAATAAGTGGTAAGTGATATCAGGCTGAGCAAACACCAACTAATCCACCCCTAAAGCAATGAGCACACCCAGCATCCAAATCTTGGTTTCTAATATTTTTCTCCACTAAAGAACCAGGCTCTTTGGAGAAATGGCTTATTATAGGGCTGGGACAGGGAATATACAGGATGAGCCTGAAGCAACTTGTAGTGCCAGAAAGTAAGGAAGTGCTTAAAAGGCAAAACAATAGAATATGTCAAAGGGATACAGAAGTCAAATGAAAGAGCACTCAGTGGTCAGAAATACACATAGCACTGGGCCATAATTCAAAACACAAGATAAATATCCATGAGTCCATACTGAAATAAATAAACGATTAAATAAATAAATGGGGAGAATAGACAGACCTCCTGTACAGAAGAGTTCAAAATACTTTAGGTGGATACTATCCCCTCAAGGAGGTGGAATATAACTTCCCACCCCGTAGGTGTGCCATGTGCATGGTCACATCCTTCCAAAGCATGGAAAGGTGGTGGGGAGAAGGGCAGGACTGACTTGTTGCAGTGGAGAGAAATGGCAAACACACCTCAGGCAGTGATCAAGGTCAACGTCAACAGCGATAAGTCACGTTAGTAGCCTGCACCCTTGATATGATGTGATGAGAAGGGCGCTTGACCACTGTGGCCTTCCTCCCCCAAACCTTTAACCCCTGTCTAATCATGGGGAGAACATCAGGCAAACCAAACTGAAGGGCATTCTAAAAAACAACGGGTCAGGACTCCTCAAAACTGCCCAGGACATCAAACAACAGCATCTGAGAAATACAATGATCCAGAGGAGTCTAAGGAGGCCTGGCAACTAAAAGCAACGTGGTTTCCTGGCTGGGATCCTGGAGCAGAAAAAAAACCTTAAGTACAATCTAAGGAAATCCAAATAAAATATGGACACCAGTTAAGAATAATGTATCAATATTGGTTCAAAAATTGTGACAGATGTGCCACAGTAATGTTAACAACAGAGAAAAGGGGGGGGGTGACATAGACACGGAACTCTGCAATATTCTTGTAAAGTTTCTGTAAACATAAAAGCCTTCTAAAATAAAAAAAGTTCTGTTAAAAATAGTTAATGTATCCTGCTCAAGGTCACACTGAAAAGGTATAGTATTTTAACTATAAAGTATCATAGTGAAAAATGGGGAGATTATTTTGCACATTTGGTTAAGGATTTCCTGTGTATTTGGGAGCTTGGAGCAATGTAACAGTTTACAAATTTTCTAATCCAAAATATCCACCTTCTAAAACATCCTATTACATAAATTAACTGAGATAGTTACAAAGCAGCATCCAAGAATTTATGGTAATTCCTTTCTCCAGAATTCTGATCAGAGTAAAGAATATTTGATCCATTGTTTAAAATATATATATATATGTACGACATTGCTTTATTGGTATTTCACATAGAACACTAAGGCTGAGAATCCAAGATCAATTATTCTGAGAGATGCTCTTAACCCACAAATGTGATGAAGCAAAGTTAAGGATCAATGCAGCCTAATTCCAAAGGTATGGAAAGAACTGAGTACTTTCCACATGTCGGTGTGCTGATAATATGATATCTACAAAATCCTGCAGAGGAGGCACTTTTTAAATAGCAAATCCTGAATACGTACATACCTTGGCTACCTAAGAGAGATCTGTGCAGGGCCGACGTTAAATACCATGGAATTCCTTGGTGGCTTCTGTGAAAAGTAAGGCGAGAGAGAAAGCAAAAGTAATTCCATTGCAAAGTCCAGGGACTCAATCCTTCCTGGCAGATGTGATAGTTGAAAAATATGCCCATACATTCATTGACACTCCTCCTTATCCAGAGTTGGGGTCTACATCCCCCTTGCTTGAAATGGGTGGGAGAAGCCTTTTGTAACTCTTTCAATCAAAGTAGATGGCAGAAGTGACACAATGCTTTCAAGGTTAGGTCATAAAAGTCAATAAAGCTTCTGCCCTGCCCACAGGAACATTTGCCCTTGAAGCCTCCAGCTGCTGTATCTGCTCTGGCCTCTCGATTTCTCCAGCTCCAGCCACTGTTTGACTACAACCACATGAGAAATTCCATGCCAGAAAAACTTGGGCAAACACATCCTGAATTCCTGGCCCACAAAATCTATGAGAATGATAAAATTACTATTGTTTTAATTCACTATGTTTGGGTGTGATATGTTATGCAGAATAGTCAGTTTATGATTGTTCAAGAAAGAACTGGGTTACTATGAAATGTTGGTACAGGGTAATAAAATGAGTCGCTGACTATTTGGATCAAGCCCAATCATAGAATCATAAATCTACAAATATAGATTAACAGTAAGTAATGGTGTCTTAGTTTAATACTGTAATTGTTTACTTATTACCCAGAGTGTCTATCTTATTTAGAAAACATTTGTTAAGCACCTACTATGTGTCAGGTACAAAGACAAGCATTAGGAAGTTAATGATGCCAAAGACAGGCATAGGCCTATCCTCATGGCGCTGACAGTCTAGAGTGGGAAACAGACAAAAACAAGTACACAAACAAACCAATTGATTACAAAGTTTGATGCATGCTACAAAGGAAATTAACAAGATGATTGGGGGAAATTCTATTTTAGACAGGATGATTAGGAAAGGCCTCTCTGAGATGACATTTAAGAAAAGGCCACAAAATGAAGGGGAAAAAAAGCAGTCATGTTAAGAGCAGCAAAAATGTTCCTAGAAGAGCAAGAGCATGTGCAAAGGTCCTGAGGTATATTTATGCCAAGAATAGAGTAATACTTTATATGTAAGAGAGGTATGTAAAATAAAGGAAGTACTCTACCAGGGAACACCACTTCTATGGTGGAATTGTTTTGGGGAAGTGGCCTTCTGGTCAGAGATTTTATTTCCCAACTCCTTTTAAATGTAAGCATGGTCATGTGACCGGATTCTGGCCAGTAGGATGTCAGTGGAAGTCCCACTACCAGCCCTGACCCATACTAACTCTCTACTCTCTTTGCTTGTCTTCCATCAAGACATCGATGCCTACATTGTTCTGAGAAGCCACGTGTGAAGATGCCAGATTCCTGTCAACCTGAGTCCCTGAGTGACTGCCTGGAACAGAGGCCACCCTCTCTCCCTCTTCCAACCAACAAGACTTTACATGAATATTTTAATAAGCTATGGGATTTCAGGGTTTAATTGTCAGTATTACCTTAACTGAAACAGTGGAGAGTGATGTAAGGTCCAGCTGGCATTCATAACGAGGGGCTTGATCAAATGGTAATGAATTTGATTTTTTTCTAAGAATAGTGAGAAACCATTATTGTAAGCAGGGAAGAGAGATGATCTGATTTACATTTTAAGATCCCTCTGGTCTCTATGGAGATTGGATTAGAAGGCAAAAGAGCAAAATGATGGGTGGGGGGTTCTTACAAAGAGTTGGCAGGAAGTAAAGAAACGAAAGTCCCGTGCATGGCCTGTCCATCAGAAACTCTGCTTTGTCTTGAAGAGCAAAGTTCACAAAATCATAATTTCCTTTTGATGAGAAGGAAAAATCACCTGATTCAAGGGAGTGATTTGTACAATAGCAAGTAGCTTTTACACTTTCTAGAACTCTTAATAAACCCTTCACATGTTTTAGAAAAAATCATAAGTTAACTGACTGTGTGAGAAAGCTAAAATCAGGCTGCTGACCGTCTGAGAAAGCAGTTAACTGAGACCACATCTTGCCGCTCCAAAACCCAAACTCTGAACATGACCTAAGACTCCGTAGCAATTTAAGATACCATTACTATGAGGCTGGAAAAGATCTACAGGTAGAATGATGAAACAGTGATCCAAGCAAACCACACTTCCAAACACAAGCCCAGCGGGATCACGGGAACCCAAAGCGCCATCGCCTGCCGGGAGGGTGTGCATGGTGGGAGGTCAGAAGACATCAAGTTTGTGCGTGAGTTTATCCAGGCAAAGGGCAGCACTTACGTCTTATGATAACACAGGATCTGTTACTTGTTTTTGCTTTACCTTACAATCGTCATCTGCTGGATCCCATTTTCATTTGCAAGTCTTTCTTAAACAAGAATCTGTAGCCCAGTGAAGGTAAGGTGATTTTAATCATCTTTCCCCTCTACAAGATATTTCATGAGTTAGTGCTTTGGATGCATTATTAGAATTTGACATTGGACATTCTAAACATGTTCCCCGAAATTAACAAGTTAAATCACAGTCTGCAAACAATACAGCCTAAAATATGAAAGGGCTGTGCCTCTTATCTAGCATTACAAGGCGGAGTTGTTGCTTTCTAGGTTTAAGGGTAAAGTCTATCAAAAGGCTTTCTCGTTCTGCAATACTCGGAGCTACCAAATGCAAGTTCCAAATATTAAAGGAAGAGAAGCCTGTATATGTTCTTACAAATGCTAAACTGAAATAAATCCAGGCAATCAGTGAGTGCCGTTTGCACATTTATTCTCTGAAAAGAAAATATATGTTAAAAAAGAATTGCCGAATCCTAAACTGATGATATCAGAAGATGGTAAAATCAGTGAGGAAAAAAAGGCAATTATCTGCTTTCAGAGAACATCTGCTAGTAGGAAGGGATTTTTGTTGTTACATCGTGGCAGTTTACGCTGTTTTTAACGTGGTCCTTGACATCTGCGTGAAATCTGGGGGTTTTATGGAGGAAAATGCCTGCAACAAACACATACACACACAGACATCAAACCTTGTCATAACTGTGAGTGCCCCAGAAATTACTGCAAAAACCAGAAGTTGATCGACAACTGGAAATTGCATACATTACCCATCTTTAGCTTTTACCCAGGCAATTACATGACCTAAAGGACAAAATGCAGCTGTTCACAAATATTCAAAGTGATTCCCAAATAGCATGGTTAGTGCTTGCCTTTCCTGAAGTTTCTAGACTCGAGCCAGCTGTGGCAGTTTGAAGCATTTTTGAATCCCAGAAAATCCTGTTCTTAACGCTAATCCATTCCTGTGCATGTAAACCTAGTGTAGGTGGGACATTTTTATTAAATTACTTCCGTTAAGGGCCTTTGATTAGACTGCATGATCCAGGGGTGGGTCCTAATCTCCCTTTATAAACAGAGGACTGAAAAAGCTGGAGATACGGAGAACAGGCCTGCAGAGAAAGAGAGGCACCCAGAAGCTAAAATCAATGGGACACAGAAGCTGAGAGGAAAGCAGTGTCACCAGGAGCTGAAAGCCACGAGGCCCGAGGAGAGGGGCGAGCCGAGCCATGGGCCCGATCACTCACAGCTGCCCCTCAGGGGGAAAGGACCTCCTGAGGATGCCTTGATTTGGACATTTTCACAGCCTCAGAACTTTAAGTTTTTGACCTAATATATCCCCAGTGTAAAAGCTAACCCATTTCTGGTATGTTTCTCCCAGCAGCTTTTAGCAAACTAAAAACACAGCAGCTATGCCATGTTTCTTGATTTTCTTGATTTTCTCCCCTGAAGCTTTTGTTCGGCTGCAGAAGGGCTGTAGAGGGTTGTCATTCTTAAGCAGTTGCCCCTGTTTGTTCATTCCACAAACGTTAATGAGTGTTCACTACATGCCAGTTATGACATTGGCAATTCCTTACCCTTGAGAACAGAACACTTTCTAATAAAATGAAACACAGGTTTTTAAAATATAGACAAGGGGCAAGAACTCTGCCGGGTGTCCCCAGGCCTCAGTAGTTGAAGGAGTTCACCGTAACAGGAATTCTCATGGTTTGCTCAGCTTTTGCTGGTTCAATGTGAGACCTCCATGGCCTCCTCCAACCAAGTAGTCCAAGGAATCCCCAGGACTGTCTCATATAAACGTTCTTTTCTCCCACCAGGACTCTGTGTGCACTGGACTTCCCACTCTCCTTCAAGCACAGCCATTGATGGGCACTTCATAGTTGGGGTGAGGCCGTGTGGACGAACGAAGGAGCTCTAAGCTGCTGCCCATAACCTCTTTCTCCTCAGAGCTCACACTTAATGGCTGGGACAGAAATGGAACCAGTTGCCATTATGTCCTCTCCATTCCTTATGTTTTATTTGTATTCAAATGACATCGTATCATGTGCATCCTTCTGCAACTTGCTTTTGTTCATTACAAGCTGTTATGGATTGAACTGAGTCCCTCCAAAAAGATATGTTGTAGCCCTAATCCCCAGTACCTCGGAATGTGACCTTATTTGGAAATAGGGTCATTGCAGATGAAATAAGGGAAGCCAAAATGAGTTCATCTGGGAGTAAAGTGGACCCTTAACTCAATACGGTTGGAATCTTATAAAAAGAGGAAATTTGGACACAGACAGACAGGCAGAGGGGAGAACGCCATGTGACAACCAAGGCGGAGAAAGCCATGGATAGCTGGCAAGCCATCACTAGAAGCCAGGAGAGAGGCACAGAGCAGATTCTTCCCTGGAGCCTTCAGAGGGCACATGGCCCCACCACCACCTTGATTTCAGACTTCCAGCCTCAGACCTGTGAGACAATACATTTCTTTTGTTTTAAGACACCCAGGCCATGGTACTTGGTTACAGAAGCCCTAGGAAATGAAGATACTAGTATGTTGGGGATCTAATGCATGATATATAAAGACCGGGCCATGCTCTTTAATATCCACTGCATTCCCCTGTACAAGCACACTTCTTACTCCCCAAAGTGGGGGCCCGCCTTTCTCTCTGTGAGACTACCCGTTCTCCACAACCTTGCCAACCCTTGATAGTATCAGTTTGGCCTTCACCAACCCGACAGGTGAAAATGGAATCTCATTGCTTATCCCCTGGTGAGCAGCAAGGTTGAGCATCCTATAGGCAGGATCGTAAGGGCTGCCCTAGATCTCTTGGCCTCGCTTGCCTCCCAGATGCTCAGCCACTTACTCTACCTCTGCGGTGACCACAACCAAGGGGCCTGCTGAGCAAGGAGTTACGTGCTTGGGAATCGCTTCCACGTTGGTTGTGAACATGCAGCCAGGTCAACCAGGTCTCTGGCTCCTCCAGCCACTTCCAGAGAACTAAGATGCCATGAGGCATGGGACCCTACTTCTAAGAGATTACCAAAGACGGGCATGTCACAGCCATAGAGGGGAGTTGAGCTCCATTAGGCTAGATTTGAACTGTGGGGAACCAGAAGGTGATAGGGATCCAGGAAGATAAATTTCATCTCCTCCCTCCCTCCCATGGCCTGCTCTGAGCTGTGATTCCCACAAACATTCCAGAGATGCCCATGTGGCCAAGTAGACACCTGCCATTCCAGTGACCAGCTCTCCTGGCTCTTCGTGAAGCAACAGCCACAGTGAACCACACCATCTTGCATTGTTCCCGTCCTCCCCTGCCTCACCTTCCTTTTCCCTCTTAAGCCTGTAGCAGCTTGTACCTAATCTTGGAGGTAACAGGATTCATTTCACTTCCTGGAGAATCTAATGCTTAGATGGGGTCTGTGTTTCAGAAAGATGACTCTGGAGACATAGTGGAAACTGAGTAGGAATTGGGAGTGACTACAGCTGGGAGACAAGATTTTAGCAGTTTATTCCACTGGGGCAGGTGCCAGAATTTGGGCAATGGCTGCAGAAATGGAGAGGAGTCATATTCAAGCGAGTTTAAGGCACTTCGTGCTGATTAGATCACTCTTGGAGAGACCATGGAGGGAGAAAGGGAAAAGCATGGGGTACCAACAGTTGTTACAGACTAGAGGAAGAAGCGGCAGCGAGATGAGCATGAAAGGCAGGTCAGGAGGTAAGAGAATTTGGAGAAGAGAGAACTCCAAGATGGAGAATTTGACTAATGATGTTAAACAATGCAGAATGCCCAAATAGACTGAGAATGAAGAAGCAGCTACAGGATCCAACCAATAGGTATTATTATAAGATCAGTAGTAAAGGAGAGATGGGACCAGAAACAGAAAGTGGATTCAAGTAAAGATAGATTGGTAAAAGAAAATGATTAAACAGTGATCTGAAAGGAGTATTGGGAAATGGGGGAAATTCCAGGACACAGAGAAGCAGAGTGCTTGAGAGCCCCCAAATGAGAATCCCGCGTTGTACTTTTAATGCAGGGAAGTGGTGGGTATGTATCAAGATTATTCAGGCAAGGAGATAGGAGACGTATTGGGGTGTGAAACCCGGAAAAGAAATATTCCTTGGTAACTGAAAAGAGGTTCCAGAGAATTCAGGGGAATGGAGTAGAAAAGAATCAGTGGCGGGAAGTTCTTATTTCCAAGTAAAGGTTCTGCCTTTAATGCGCCCAATTTTGTATAAACTTAGCCTGCGTTTTCTGTCCAGGGCCTGGGGTTGACAGGCATCAATGGGTTTTGATTTGTGGTTTCCTGGGAACTCATCCTGTCCCCAAGTACTCCGTATTACCAGGGCATGGAATACCACCATTGCAAATGCATTGCTTTTGAAACTAGCCTGTTCACAGATGCTTCTGGAACAGTAACCTCTAACGTGGTCGTGCAGATTAGGCAAAAACAATGCACTGTGGGAATTAGGCCTTAGGAACCGCAAGGGCTCCAGTGGGTAGGAGAGGGCTTGGGGCGTTTACAGAGGCGGCCGTCAAAGAAGCAAGCCAGACACAGAAGGACAGATGCTGTACGACTGCGCTGCTGTAAACTAAACTGATTATGTGAAATATAAATATATTATGTGAAATATGAATATGGGTAAAATTGCATATATAAGACTTTTCTTTGCAGCTGAACAAATGTAGGTTAGTACTACAAAATGTTAATATCAGACACAAAGGAAACCTTTCACTGAGTGGAGGAGACCAGACACAGAGTGCTGCACATTGTATGATTCCATTTGTGTAGAGTGTAAGTCTAGATCAATCTATGGAGACGAAATCAGACTGGTGGTTGTGTAGGGCTGGGGAATGAATGCCACGGGGTGTGGAGTCTTTCTTTTTGGAGTAATGAATTTGTTCTAAAATTTTGGAGATGATGAATGTACAACATTGTGATTATACTAAAAGCCATTGATTATATACTTTAGAGAGACAATATGGTATGTGAATATATCTCGATAAAACCACTTAATAAACAAATAATTGTGCAAGAATAGCCAGAAATAGCAGCTATGTACAGCAGAGAAAACACAGAGACATTGAGAGGTGAGGAATTTTCTTGTTTGTTTTTTGTCATCTAATAATGATTGAAGTGATAAAAGCACAACTATGTGATTTACCAAATACCATTGATTGTACACTTTGCATGAATTGTATGCTTTATTAATATGTATCAATAAAATTGATTTGTTAAAAAAAAATGTAGGCTTTCAGCTGTAAGAAGAAATGAAGTCGTGAAGCATATGACAACATGGATGAACCAGGAGGACATTATGTTGAGTGATACAAGCCAGACACAAAAGGACAAATACTGCATGACTGCACTAATATGAACTAAATACATTGTGTAAACTCATGGAGTTAATAATTAGAATATAGGTCACAAGAAAAAAATATGAGGGTAGAGAATAGAAAGCTGAGAGTTATTATGTGCAGAATTGGTAAAATGTTGTTTGTAAATCTTTGGAAATGAATAGAAATGGTGAAAGCAATTCACAGTGTTTGTAACCAGCAGAGCTATGATATAGGTATGACAGTGGTTGAAAGAGAAAGTCTAAGGTCATGGATATCACTAGAAGGAAAGTTAAAACATGTAACATGGGGCTGTTTAACATGGTGAAACCTCATGTGAAATACGAATATGGGTAATATTGCATATATAAGACTGTTTTTACAAAATTCAAATACAAATAACCTAGAGAGATAGAAACAGAATAGCAGCTATGTACAGCAAGGGAAGCATAGAAAGGTTGAGAGGTGATGAGTTTTTTGTCTGTTTTTGGTTTATTTTTATTATTATTGGAATAATGAAAATGCTCTAATAATGACTGAAGTGATGAATGCACAACTACATGATTATATCAAATGCCATTGACTGTATACTTTAAATGGATTTATGCTTTATTAATATGTATCAATAAAATTGATTTGTTTTAAAAAAGATACATTTCACCTACTTCATTATTTTTATTTATTATAGTGCCTTCTTCTGAAATTCATAAAACAAACTGTTCCTTTATATAAATGATAATGTCCTTAGCAATCACACACACAAACACACACACACACACACCAAACATACAAACACACATTTTCCCCCTGTATTTTCAGTAAACTTCTTCAGAGACAGCAAATAATTTACCAGCCAGGTAAATTATTACAAATCCAAAATAGGAGCCCAGAATAATAGGCTTTACCTGTACTCCATAATCAAACAATCTGACTGAGCTGTTTCTTAATCAGGTGTCAGAAATGTAACCTGCCACAAAAGCTTCAATTACTGAAAGCCTCTCTCAGAAAAAGTTGTAAAGCAGGTAGCAAGCCGCATCTTGATTAACATGTTATTTTTACAAAGATACCATGGCTAAGAGTTAATAGGCTAAAGAGCTAAAAAGGAGACCTTGCACTGGCTAGAAATTTGCTCTGGTTTCACAGAGGAATCAAGATACTAGAATGACAAAAAGAGCTCTTGAACTCTAAATGTGAGGAGTCAGGCAATGCTGCGTTTCCAGGGACAGACCAGACCCTACCCACTCACAGGCACGTGGGCCCCGTCAGAGTTCTTCCCACTGTGGGAAGTTAACTGATCCAAGCGTTTCTAGACTGCCTCCACGAGCCTATGAATCTCTTCCATGGCAGCAAGTCTTCAT
>JAQZBX010099037.1:0-11562 GCA_029593785.1 Cabassous unicinctus
GCGGCGAACCCTGGGGCGCAAAGAGATCAAGGAGGCGCCAGACACCAGGAGTCAGAGCAAAGCCCCAGCAGCAGGGGAACCAGGGGGCAGGGCCGGGGGAGGGGCCAGACTCGGCCTGCGGGGCCTGGCGACACAGCAAGGGCGGCACCCATACTCCAGGCACAGAGCATTATGCAGGGGTTAGGCAGGCCAGAGGATGACAGCAAGATGGGGGGGGAGGAGGCGTTACCCGGGGGACAAGGTCATGTCCCGGGGGCAGGAAGGCCTACTCCTATGGGGCAGAGTCCGGTGGGGGAGGAGGGTCAGGCCTAGGCCCGCGGCCCCGGGTCCTGCTCCGGCTCGGTCCCCGGCACCCCGCGGATGTCGGGCAGCAGGCGGCAGCCGGCCACGATGTCAAGGCGCTCGGCCAGCGCGCAGAGGTCGCCCCGCGCCAGGCGCACGCTGTGGGCCGCCGCCAGTCCCGCCGCCTGGGCGGCCGCCAGCCGAGCTGCCAGGGCGGCTACGTCGCGACCCGCGCGGCGATACACGCCGCTCACGGCGGCCGCCACGTCGTGGTCCAGCCGCGCCTGGCTCTCGGCCAGCCGGAGCTGCAGCAGCGAGCGCGCAGGGGCGGGCGCCGGCGTCTCCTCCGCGGCCCAGGCTTCCGCCGGCTCCCGCTGCACCACAAGCGGGGGCAGGCCCCCCGGCGCGGCCGTCGGCTCCGGCTCCGCGTCCGAGTCGGTCTCCGCGGCCTCCCCGGCCACCCGCAGTCCCGTGGGGCGGCCGCGCGTCGGGCCCGAGGGTCCCAGGTACAGCTCCTCCTCCGACGAGGACGCCGACAGCTCCGAGTCCGTCTCGGCCGCCTCCCCCCGCACCACCGTCTCCGGCCTCTGAGGCGGCCTCCGCCGACGGCCCCGGGAGGCCATGGCCCCGAGCTAGGGGAGAGGAGCGGAGGGACAGCATGAGAGGCGGGCGCCCCGCGGCGGCTAAACGCACGCGTCCTGGACTCCCTGCCCTCCAGTGACCTGGGGATTTGGGGCCACCTGCTTCCCCTGTCCGGGCCTCAGTTTCCCTTCTATAAACGGGGGCTCATGATCCCTGCCGGTGATGATGAGGGCTGATGGCCCCCAGCTTCTTCCGCGCACTGATGGGGAGACCCAGGACCAGCTCGACACGGCCCCGGGGCTCGGCTTCCCCGGGTCTCCACCTGAACCTGCCTCCCAGCAGGGGCCCCGCGCCCCGCACCTTCCTCCAGGCCCGTCTCAGACCCGGAAGCAGGCGGGGTCCTGAGCTGCTCAGGGACCAGCGCCGGGGTCACCGATAGGGCGACAGTCCAGCTGGACTCTGGGGAGGGTCCACTAATGGGGGCGGCGTTAGCGCCGAAGACCGTACCGGGACCCCGGAGCGCCGAGCCGGCGGTATCCGCTGCCCAGCCCAAGCGCGGCGTCTTTACCGCGGGGTTGCCGACCAAGTCACGTGGGTCTCTCGGCTACCAACCAGGAAGCAAGCGCTCGGAGCTGGTTTTGAGGGCGTGCACGCAGAAGAGTCACGTGACAGAGGTACAGCCTCCAGGGAAGCGGCTGGGCTGCAGTTTCCGAGTTGTGCAAGGAGAGTCAGCAGGAGACCGCGGAGTTTAAGAAACGAGTTACGTCACGCGCAGCCAGTGACTCGACCAATGGGAATGCCAGGGGACCCAGAAACAGGAAGGACGGCGAGTACGGGCTGAAGAGGCTGTCACGTGCGGCCCGTGTGACCAATGAAAAGAGGAGTAGGCCCCCCCGGCTCTTCCAGACTCACCCGCGCACCACGTGAGCCCGGTGCCTGGGGGCGGGGCTAGTTTGAGAGACCAATGGAAGAGGGAGTAGGCGGGCACGTGCCGAGATGCAGGAGGCGGGGCTTGCCCAGCCAGCCAATCAGAGCAGGAAGCTCTCGGCGGTCATGGCGGACGCGGTCCTGTTCGAGTTTCTGCACATGGAAATGGTGGCGGAGCTGTGGGCGTGTGACCCCGGCCCCGGGGTGAGCGCCGGGTTCCGGGGGGAATAGTAGCGGGCCGCGGCGGGGAGGCCGGATCGAGGCCCTGGGGAGCGCGGAGGAGCGTCAGCAGCCCGGGTTCGAGCTCCGGCCCCGCCTCTGCCTCGTTGGGTAACCTCGGGCGGTTTACTCCTGGTTGAAGCGGGGCTGCAGCAGTGCCCGCCTCGCGAACCGCTGTTAGAATTGAGATAACTCAGCGTAAAGCACTTACCTCAAGGTCTGGCACAGAGTAAGCGACTAGCAATTATAATAATTATTGATGGAAGTTTATTGAGGGCATTCTGCCTGGGTTGACTCTCGCCCCCGCCACTCGCTGGGTGTGCGAACCAATGACGCAACCTCTGTGTGCTTCCGTTTCCTCCTTTGTAAAATGGGAATCCTAACAGCTAAGTCTCAGGGTGGGACGTTTAGTCATTCAGCAAACGTCTGTTGATCGCCTTTTGTATTCCAGGCATTGTTCTTAGACAGTAAGTAAAAATATAATATACCATCAGCTAGTGAGAAATTCTGTTAAAACAACAACAAAAAAACACTTTAGTGTCAGGGAAAGAAGAGGGATGGAGTGGTGGATGGTCAGGGAAGCCTTTTCTAAGGTGAAGGAGGAAAGCAAACCTGTCGGTAAAGGGGAAAAGCATTCGAGGAAGAGGAAACAGCAGGTGCAAAAACCCTGAGGTAGGCGCATGCTTGGCTTTTTGGAAGTTGGACCTGATAGAAGATTAAGTAAGCAGAAACTTTTAAGCACTTAGTGCAGTCCCTGACACATAGTCCTTAAAGATTTTTGTTATAAAATCCCATACCAAAAAAAAGGATGGGGGGGCCTCACAGAGAGTAGGTGCTTAATAAATAGGGGCTGTGTCATTTTCTTGTGTTATTATTCTTACTGTGATTATCATTATTAGCTGTAAGACATTTTGACTGGCTTAGGCCTGCTTCCCAATGGGGAGCCCCAATGAGGGTGTTGCTTGTTATCCTCTCTGAACTTGGTTTCTTCCACGTTCATTAATTTGGTCAGCAGACTTTTACTAAAACCTACAAGGGGCCAAGCCCTGCTGTAGGCTCTGGGGGCTCCTCAGTAAACCATACAAGAACCCTTGTCCTCCTGGAGCTTATGTTCTGGTAGGGGAGACAGATAAATGAGTAAAAGATATGGTACATCACAGAAATGCCGTGAGAAAGACGCATGGGAGAGGGAGTGTGCATTGGGGTGTGTGTTGGGAGGGGTGTTGTGGGTCTCAGCTCCCTGTCTATCCTGGCTTTCAAACTGGAATCCCGGGAGGCCTCTGACGTCTGCTTCCTCTCCCTACCTCCAGGCTGGGCCTTGCCCCAGGCCCTACCCATTCTGCTGTCTAAATAGGTTTGCTAATCTGCTCCCTCCCCTGCGCTAGGCCAGGCTCCTTCCTCTCTGCCCTTGTTCCAGCCTCCTTCCTCATTTCTCTGCTTTTTTCACTCATCACATCTTCACGTAATTCATTCCTATTATTCCTTCAGATCTTGGCTCAGATGCTCCTTCCCGAGCCCGCACTGAGCTTGGGCCTCCTCTCTCTTTTCACAGCTCCCCTCCCACATGCTCCTTGGCAGCCCTCATCGCACTAGAATTATGGATGTGAGTCAAGATTATGTGTCTTTGTCATCTCTTGATTCCTGTCTCTCTCCCCTACCTGACTGTGAACGTGTGTGGGCTGAGATCAGGTCTGTGTTGATCACCACTGTATTCCCTGGCACATAGTAGGTCCCTAGCATGGATTAGTTGAAGTTGAATGCAGTGCTGGGGGAGGGGGGCTGGGTACCTTTAATATTATAACCACTGATAGCACGTAGCCCCACCTGGGTGCTGGACTCCTGATTTCATTTGACCCTCCTAACAGCCCAGAGAGGCCAGCGTGCTCATCCCCGTTTTATAGATGAAGGCACTGATGGACGGGGCTCCTTGCTCATATGTGGCAGAGTCAGGAATTTAACTAGGTCTCCTACTTCCAAGGCTGGTGCTGTAAACTTGCTTGTATTTCCCACAGTGTTTTCCCTGACGCTCTCCAGAAGCTTTGACTGGATTTCTGTGGTCAAGGGAGTGTGGGAAACACTGGATTGCTTAGGTTTGCTCACCACAGAGCTGTTCAGGACCCACCTTGGGCAGCCGCTACTGGAATTCCGATCCCTGGGTCCCACGCCAGAGATTCCGACAGAAGCTGGACTGGGATGTAACCCAGGCCTCGGGCCTGAGGCAGCCGGGGGTGAGAACTGGGGCAGTCTCCCCACCCTCCTCTGAGCTGGGGAGCCCTGTTATGCAGGTGACACGTCATGGGAAGCTGCTCCATTTTCTCAGTCCCATCTCTCACTCCTGGCCCCTCTTCTCTCTGATCCAGCTAGTTTTGCTCTGCGTCAGATGCAGGCCTTCTGTTTCTTGGGTATTTACCGTGGACCCAGAACAGTATTCTACCTGACTTAGTCCTCGGAAGAGCCCTCTCAGGTAGATGCTGTTGTCCCCGTTTTACAAAAGAAGACCTGAGGCTCTAGAGAGGAAGGGCCTTTGCTGAGGCTGAGCCGGGCCTCGGCCGCCTGCCTGTCTGCAGCATCTGGGCTGCCCCTCCACCAGCTCCCGAGCTCCCCGAGGACAGGGAGGGTGGCTCATTCTCTGTCCCCACAGCACCAGCACCAGTCAATGTTCATAGCTTTCGTGTTTTCCATATCCGGCCTGCCTGGTTGTTGAAGGGCGTCTTGCTAAGCTTGCCAGGCCCCTAGCTGGGGGTCAGACTGTTGAACGGACTGCTGGCCAGAGGAGCCAGGAGGTCAGAGGAAGCTTTCAAGTGACTGAGAACAGCCGTGCGGGCCAGACCTTCACCTCCCATCCCTGCCTGCACCAGAGAGTAGGGGGGTAGGAGACGGCACTGGGGGGTCCTTTAGGACTGCCTTGGGAGATGAGGGAGGAGTGTTGAGGGCAACAGGGTGGGAGTTGTGTAGCTTTGTCCTCTATCATTCCTTCTCATTCACCGATGCTTCGTTTGGGTCTTCTGGTGCCCTTCACCTTAGGGAAACTGAGTGAGAACCTGTCTCCTCTCTGATTCCCTTACGAGGAGAACCAGGGCTGCCCCCTCCCTGGGTCCCGGCCCCGGGCCTGGCAGAGGGGCTCTGCAGGTGGGCGTTGAACAGGGTGCCCCTCTGCCAAGGAGAGCAGCTCCTGGCAAGCCCAGGAGAATGGAGGAGCCGAGCACACGTGCCTCCTCTTCAGACCCGAATGTTCTCTTTCTCCTGAAGTTGCCCAGGATGTGTCATGGCAGGTGTGGTTTGCTTGCTTTTCATCCAGCCTCTTTGGAGCTCTGTGGACCTCTGCAGCCTGAGCTCTTAAACCTTCCTTTAGCCTAGGACGTTTTTCTTTTACAGTTGTTTCTTCTCCTGCATTACTCTACATGTGTCCTTTTAGTTCTCGGATGAATATTAGACTCTCTGGGTTCTTCCATGTGACTCATAGCTTTTCTCTCTTTTCTTTTCTCTCTCTTTTTTTTTTCCTACCTCTTCTTTTGACACTCCAGAAGCCGTACCTAGCTTATAGATTTGCCTATTGTTTGGCTCCCATATTAAAATACATTCTTTTGGGCCACCACGTTTTCATTTCCAAGAGCTTTCCCTTGTCTCTGAGGGCCCATCCTCCTTGTGATGCATTTTGTGGGTGCCATTAGCACCTCTGAGGGCCCCTCTTCCCCGCATTGTCTTCTTTCCTCTCCAGGGGTGTAAACTGCAGAGGCAGGCGCAGGGGCCCAGGAGGAGTCATGTGACAGGTCCCGCCTTCCGGAAGGACCATAAACCCCTGAGCCCTGAGGAGCTTTGCAGGGCCGGGACCACAGAGCCCAGGGGGCTTCTGGGGCAGGCCAGCCGCCCCTCCCTTCTCCCCGTCCTCCTCCGCTCCTTCCCTCCCCTTCCTCCCTCCCTCCCCCTTTGGCCGCTGGTCCCATACCCCACTCCACCCATCTTTTTTATTTTATTTTATTTTTTTTCCAACCATTTTTTGGTGGAGTAAATGTTTGGGGCCCCTGCCAGGGCCAGCGGGCTCCAGCAGTAACAGCCACGGTGTGTGGCGCTGTTGTGGCGGGCTGGTCCTTCTAGAGGACTTCAGGCAGCTTTAGTCCTCACACCACCCTGGGAAGTAGGTGCCGCCATTAGCCCTGTCAGACACCTGGGGAAACAGGCACAGGCCGCTGGGTAACTTGCTCAAGGCCATGTACCTAGTGGTGGAGGCAAGATTCAAACCCAGGCAGCCTGACGTTCACCGAAGGAGAACTTGAGTTTTCTGGAAACTCTTCCAGACTTCCCTCCAAGTTCCCCTGTTTGGACATTGGGCCCTGCTGGCTCTCTGGCCCCATCCAGCCTGGCCGCCTTCTCTTCTGTCAGCAGGCCCTGCTCCTTCCTTCTCTCGGGGCTGAAGTAGCTTCCCATCCCGCTCCCTCCACCTGCTGAGCTCCTCCTCTGCCTTCGGCTTCAGCGTACACATCACTTCCCCCAGAAGCACACCCACCCACGCAGGGCACGTCCCCAGGGAGCGCTCCCACAGCACAGCGCTGCCCCTTCCTGGGAGTTCTGGGGCGCGCTCCCACAGGGTAGCATTTCTCCCTCTTTGCAATCACCAGGATTGTAATTAGATCAGTAACTGCACCATTTGTTCTGCTTTCTCCCCATTAGAATACCGGCTCCATCGGGGCAGGGCTATGTCTCTGTTGTCCCCCGCCGTGTTCTGAGTCTAGGACACAGCCTGGTAGGATAGCAGACTGTCAGCGTTTGGGAAATGGACGAGCAGGCTGACTGTACTTGCCCACAGGACGAGAGCCTGCCCACAGCGCCCCGTTGAGCTGGCCCTGCTCGCTCACCTCCCCTTCCCACCGTGGCCACAACTGCCACTCCCACTGGCGCCTTCTTCCCTGCCCCTGCCCACACCCTCTGCCTGGAGACCCCTTCCTTTCCAGCCACCTCCCAGGTCCCTCCTGGTGGAGGTGGCTTGGGCCTGTGCTGTGCTGTGCTCCCAGGCACTGCTTGCATACCTCTTTCCCAGCTGTTCCTCAGTTGTCCTTGTCACCTGGGCACCTGTCACCCCAACAGGCACAGTGGCTGAGCCGCTGGGGGACACCCGGAATCGCTTGCGGAATGAGTGAGTGTGTCCTGGGTCCTCCCTGTCACACCAGAAGCCTGCAGAGCAGGAACGCGCCATGCCTGGTCCCACTGGAGCCCCAGCCCCTGCACGCCCTTCAGAAGGGGAGAGGACAGGTGCTGTAGCCCAGCAGCCCCGGGTAGTAGAGACTCGCCGGGGGCCGGGTCTCATTCTAGGTGCCGTGATGTGTCAGCCCATAGCAGACAGAGCCCCTCCATCGGTGGGGCTTTCACTGCAGCCAGTTCATTTCTGTCCCATCAGCCGGGAGGGTGCCTTCCCGTTTGACAGACACCGAAGCATCAACGATGATGGCACTTACCCGAGCTCTCTGCTTAGTCACCAGCTCCTGTAACCCTCAGAAGGACCCTAAGAAGTGGCTCCCAGCAGCGTTATCCTTATAACAGATAGGGAGACTGAGGCACCAGGTAGTCAGGGTGCTGGGTCCCACAGCTAGTCAGTGGCAGGGGTGGGTCTGGGCCAAGAAATACAGCTTGAGGCCCCAAACTCAGCCCCTATGCAGTGCCACTGTGAGTGACACGTAGGAGGTGGTGCTGCCTGCCCCTTCCCTCCGTGACCCTCAGAGCTCCCCTCCTTCATGCCCTCATCTCATTTTGCAACGTGGCCAGCCCTGTTGGGCCCGAGGGACCCAGAGGAAACAGAACTGGTGCCACCAGAGAGCGCAATGTGGTTCCGCATGGTTTGCCAGGCTCAGTTCCTGCAGGAGGAGCCCGGAGTGGTGGAGGAGGACAAGGGCCTGGGTGCCAGGTGGCTGGCGGAGACTCAGGGTACCTTGCTTTGAAATGCCGTGGCCCTGCTCAGGCTTCCCTGTCCCCAGGGCTTGCCCCCAGGTGGGCCTCAGCCCGTGGCCTTCTCCTTGCCCAGGGCAGTGGGCGCTGTTCTTGCACCTTCCCACAGGCCCTCTGTGATATCACAGCGTAGTAGGACTCTGGGTTTGGGAGCCAGACCTGCCCGGGTTTGAAAGACAGCCTGTGCTGAGTGTTTCCCATGCAGGCTTTAACCCTTCAGAGCCTGAGTTTCCAGGTGTGAAATACAACCTACCTTATGGGACCATTAAAATCAAAGAGAGAGTTTATACAGTGCACATGGTGTATGGTCAAATCCTGATTCTTTGCTTTGTTCAGCACCTGTTCAGCATGCAAGCCTCATGTCAGCTGCGGAGGGTCGGAGGTAACTGGGCTGGCTGGGTCTCCGCCCTCAGTGACCACGCTGGGTGGGCAGGGCTGGGATGGCGGACCCCGCCTGGGCAGGGGGAACAGTGAGCAGAAAGTCCGAGAAGCCACAGCCTGGACCAAGGGAAGTGAGTGCATCAGGGGAGCAGGGCAGAGGGTGGTGGGAGGGCTCTGGGTCCTGGAGCAGAGGCTGGTGGCTCAGGCCCTGCTGCAGCTGTGGCCACTCTGCTGACTGCGCACCTGCTGGAGGGAGGAGACCGGAAGTCGCCCCCCATGGAAGGCGGCTGTGGGGAAGGACGGCCCCCTGGCGGGGCATGCTCCCTCCCACGTTCTGCATCCGCCCCCTCTGTCTTCTCCCGCTTGTCTGCCGGGTGTGCTAGAAAGCGGCTCCTCATGCCACGGGCTACCGTGACAGCTCCTATGTCCCCAGCCCAGACCTCCCTGTCCTCTCCTGCTCACCAGCATAAAAAAATAGGTAACTGTCTGCTCTATTCCATCACGCACTCGCCATGTGCGTGAGCACACACAGGGGGCGGACAGGCCTAGTGCAGTCCTCCTGTGGCCCCCAGTCAGTGCCCCTCCCCTCCCAGGGTTCCTGGCTGACACTCTAGCACCCCCCGCTGACCAGGCCAGAGCGCTGGGGCCCCCGCCTGTGACCCCCTTCCTGTGGCCCAGCGAGGGGCTGTCCCCTGGCAAACTTGCTTGTCAGGTGAGCCCTTTGGTGAGTCACCTGGAGTCTCTGGGGCCATCATGGTGCCTCCCAGAGGGGCATTGTAAGGGTTTGCACTTGGCGCTCTTAGGGTCAGTGACGGGTTCCCGTGAAGAGCTGGCAGGCTGGGCCGCAGGGTGGGAGTGTGGGGACTGGGAAGGCCTGCGGGGCCACACGGAAGGGAAGATGCGGAGGCGTCATGGGGGGGGCAAGGCCTGCCTGGCCCGCCGAGGGCCCCGCACCTGTCCTGCCAGGCCGGCGTGCTGGGGCCGGGAGCCCGGGGCAGCCCCTCCCTCTCCTGGGCCTTCTCAGCCCTGCACTGGCAGGGCCAGGCAAGGGGGTCTTGAAGCCTTCTTGCAGCTGTTTTCTCAGGGGTGCCCAGTTAGAGGTGGGGTGACGGCCCCCTGAGACTCTCCTCCCTGGCCTTCTAGGGACAGAAGACGAGCCTGTCCGTGCTGGAGAGCGTGGGCTTCCGTGTGGGCCAGGCCCTTGGTGAGAGGTGAGCGCCGGCCCCTCCCAGCCCTCCCCACCTGGCTGGGTCCCTTCCTGGCCGTGCCCGGGGCCGGGAAGGTGGCACCGTTCATGTGGTAACCCAGCCAGCGCCCTCCCTCTTCCTGGGCCTGGGCTCCCACAGCGTCAGCCTGGCCCTGTGTCCACCCTGCCTACCCCCCAGGCTGCCCCGGGAGACCCTGGCCTTCAAAGAGGAGCTGGATGCCCTCAAGTTCCTGTGCAAGGACCTGTGGGCGGCTGTGTTCCAGAAGCAGATCGATGGCCTCCGCACCAACCACCAGGTACGTGCCCACCCGCTTCCCGGCTGCTGCTTCCTGACTGGAGGCCGAAGCCGCAGCCGGGAAGAGCCAGCCTGGCTCGAGCCAGGGGGCACTGCAGCCCAGTCCCCCACCCCCACCCCAGCCTGTCCCCAGGCGCATGCAGCCAGGAAGCCAGGAGGCTGCAGCGGGGCCTTGCGGCACTTTCCAGGACTCCCAGCGCGGTGCTCTGGTCTCCACCGGCCCAAGCCCCCACCACACACCCACGCTGCGCCCGGCCCGGCTCATGCCACACGCCCTGCGGCGCAGGGACTGTTCCCTTCAGGGGCCAGACCAGTGCGTTGATGGTCCCCACCATGCCCAAGTCGAGAAGTCCCCGGGCCCTTCCAGACCTCAGCCCGAGTGGCCCCTCTCCCCTGCAGCCCCCACCCCCAGCCAGCCCTCAGCGCGCACTGGCCTCCCCTCTGCCCCCAGGGTACCTGTGTCCCGCAGGACAACAGCCTCCCCTCTGCCCCCAGGGTACCTGTGTCCCGCAGGGCAACAGCCTCCCCTCTGCCCCCAGGGTACCTGTGTCCCGCAGGGCAACAGCCTCCCCTCTGCCCCCAGGGTACCTGTGTCCCGCAGGACAACAGCCTCCCCTCTGCCCCCAGGGTACCTGTGTCCCGCAGGACAACAGCCTCCCCTCTGCCCCCAGGGTACCTATGTCCTGCAGGACAACAGCTTCCCCCTCCTCGTCCGGATGGCCTCCGGCCCGCAGTACCTGGAGGAGGCTCCCAAGGTACGGGGCCATGGGGACAGCATGCTTCACTTGCCTGTTTACCCAGTTCTGCCTCTCCCCAAGCCGAGGGGGTGTCCCGAGGCCTGGGCCCCAGGGAAGGGGTTGGACCCCCCAGTGTGAAGCCCTAAGCCCGATGTGGCTGCCTTTGCCCACGGTGACCTGTGCCCCTCCCCCAGTTCCTGGCCTTCACCTGCGGCCTTCTGCGCGGCACCCTCAGTACCCTGGGCCTCAAGAGCTCGGTCACCGCCTCCGTGGCAACCCTGCCCACCTGTGAGTCTTGAGGGGACCGTGCAGGCAGCAGGGCCAGGCTGCCCAGCCCCCTTTATACGGGTGGGGGATTTTCGGCTCAGAGAGCTGAGTGTCAGGCCCCATGATCGTCCCCCAGCCCGATTCCCTGCCGTGTGCCTGGTGGAGAGCCAGCGATGAGGGGCTGGGCTCAGGGAAGCAGGGGGGCATGATGCAAGTCAACCTGGGTGATGCCCCGAGGGGGTGCCCAGAGAAGCCCCCTGCCACGCCCTGGCCCGCTGGCCATGCTGTCTGTCCATAGGACAAGTTGAAGTCCCGTTCCCAACTGGAGTCAGCCTGCCCCAAAGCCTGCAACTGATTCCCCCACCCCCAGGGTTTTCCACTCTGCCGGCTCCCCCAGGGCCACTCACTGGGGATATCTGGGGTTCCACTGGGCAGGACCCGGGTGACACATGCCTCAGAAGCCCGTGCTGGGCCCCTCCCACTGGCCTACATGCTTGGCCTCTGTGCCCCTCTTCACCCACACAGTCTGGGACACAGGAAACTGAGGCCCAGCCCAGGGCCATTCAGCACGAGGCTGAGCGGCTCGGTGCTTCCCACTTCTTCCACCAGGTCCCAGCATCGGGCTAACACCATCCTTCTCTTCCAGGTAAGTTCCAGGTGGTGATCCAGAAATCCTGAGGCACCCAGGCCTTCCCCTCCCGGTGGAGCGTCACAGCTGCCCCCCCCCC
>JAQZBX010099038.1:0-11516 GCA_029593785.1 Cabassous unicinctus
ACTTAGATAAGTTAAATATATAATATAAGCTCTAAATAAAAAAACAACTTTAGGAAAAATATTTAGCTAAAAATCAATAAGAATATAATTCAAATGTGCCTGAAAAAGGGAAACAGAAAACAAAGAATAGAGGAAACAAAAGAAAAGAAAAGAAAACAAAACAAAACAGTACAATATATTTAACACTTAAACACATCAATAATTATAATTAATTTGAATAGTAAAAGACCATAATTTTAAGACAGAGAACTTTTGACAGGATTAAAAATGTAAGCCCCTATTCTATGCTGCTTTCAAGAAATTCACTTTAATATAAAGACCCAAATAGGTTAAAAATAAAAGGATATGTGAAGATACATATGCTAACAAAAACTTTATGAGGTCTATTGGTTAGATTAACAACAGAAAATATAGACATTGGAGCAAACACCAGACATAAAGGAAGTTATTTCATATTGATTTTAAAAGTCATTTAATTAAGGTTACACAAAACTATGTAACATTAACACATTTTAAAAAAGCAGAAGAGCTTCAAAATCCATAACAGTAACTGAAAGAAATGTTAGGAGAAAGACATGTATGAAGAATTAGACTCAAAGATTTCAATCCCCCTCTATTCTTTTGATAAGTGTTTCAAAATGAGCTCTCTAAATTCTAAAAGAAATGATCACAATTTTCTTTAAGTATTGTTCTCCAAATTTAATTGTACATTATATGGTTGTTTATACATTACCAGCTGCACTATATATACATATATGGTCATGTCATTTTTTTAAATTAGAGAAGTAGGTTTACAGAAAAACCATGCAGAATATACAAAATTCTCTTACACTCCCCTATTATTTACACCTGCATTAGCGTGGTACCCATGTTACAGCAGATGAAAATATATCATTATAATTATACTACTAACTATAGTACATAGATTACATTAGTATTCATTGTGTTGTATACAGTGCTAAGTTAGTGTCATTGTTGTTGTTTTAAATTTTTATTCTAGTAATGTTTATACAGCCTAAGATTTTCCATTTTAATCACAATACATTTCTACAATTACAGATATATAGATAAGTTATAAATGTCCATTCATATATGATGGAACATACTTTGTACATTAATGCAAATGGTATATAATAAGAAATTGTGCAGATGATATCATATTTTACAGATTATAATTCATCAGCTAACAATACATCAGAGATGTGTGATAAAATCATTCTTGGAAGTAAAGAAGAGGCAGTGCTGATTTTAATGAGTGACAAACATGGCCTCAATTTAAAAATTGAACTGTAATATTTCAGTGGTTATCTGCAAAAACTAAATATATTTTGGAGATTTATTTATCCATTATCACAAACTCTTTTTCAGTCATTAGAGAGTTCTTCTAATTCAACAATTACTCTAAGGTTTATATGCCATAATACATGATACATATAAAAACATGCAATAAAAATACATAATTTCATTTTCTCATCATCTTAACATATTGATTAGTGGATTTAGGAGTAGCAGAAGGTGGAAATATGAAACATTTACCTCACTTTGTTATTTTGGTATAGAGAACTTAAAACCTGCCAACAAATAACTATAATCCTAAACTTTCTCAACATTTACAATTTTGTAAATATTTTTCTTACTTTCAGCAAAAATAATTATTATTTAAAATTTGCTTTTCCACATGATGAAATATAAGGAAATATAATTATGTGGCCAGCCTAAATGTATACATTTAGAATTATTTTAGCTGTATGATGAATTAAGGATGCTTTATGAATCTTATAAGTTCACAAAATGATCAAAGAAAGTGAATTCGTAGTTTATATTCTATAGGACTCTCTGCTTAAAGAAAAATGAATGGAAACAATTTTTGGGCAAAAAACACAAATTTTTGCATTGATGTGTCAGGAACCAGAGATTTTTTTTTTTTAAGGAGAAATCTCAAAGTAAAATACAATTATGTTGTTACTATCCTGATATGAAATGTAATGAATGTCTCTGAAATTTTAAATAACCTTGAAGTTTAACATTCAGGCATTTTGAACTCATCTCATTAAAATAGAAATTTCTTGAAATAACTATCGTATCATTTTTCTGAATGAAGCTTTCTGCACACCAGGAAGACCTGAGTTGCACATTCTACCATGGAGATTGCCGTGTTGTCAAGCAGGAAGATGGCACATGCCTTGGGAACAGTGACAGAAATGTAGCACATGTCCAAAACAGACAGATTCCTAAGGAAGAAATACATGGTGTTATGAAGACCATGACTGATGGTGGTTACTATGACAATGAGAAAGTTCCTCACCAGGACATCAGTAGGAATAACATGGCATGTAAGACTCTGAACTTCCACACATCAGAAAATCTTCTAAGGAGGAATTAAGTCACCATGGTAGAGTTGGACTATTTAATGCAATTTTCTGTGTATGTAGAGAACCAAAAACAAACAATTCTTAAAAAAAAAAAAAACATGGAGAATAAAGAGGAGGGGAAAAAGTAGCCTAAGTACATCTATAGGCTGATGTTTTTCCAATTTTTTTCTCTCTATTGATTGGTCGTAAAACATAACATAATAGTGCCTCTTCCATCTTTCGTCTACCTGCTTCACACCTTAATTTCAGGGGAATGTTAGCATTAAAATATAATATTTAAGAGCGTTTGAAAATATTTGCATGTATTTCTATCACTTAATAGCTCTCATTTACATATTTTGGAGTCCAAAGTTTTGCCTCGAGAATTACTGAGTTAATAGAGCTAATTTCTACATATCAGATTCATCAGAAATATTACCACTTATCACTAGTTTGTCATCAAAAAGAATCTGAATAAAGTTCTGAGGCTATTCTTTTATCAGAGCCTCTCTTAATTTTCAAGGGATTCTGTGCACATTTATTTTATGTCAAAGATTCACTGATTCACTTTAAACAGTCTTAGGTATAGTTTGACAAAGAGAAAACAGGCAAATTTCTGTGAAATTCTTAATTGAATAGAAAAACTGCATGAAACATTTCCACATTGTAGATAAACACAAGCCTATATATTACTAGAAATTGAAATTAGCAATCTTTATACCATTGCTCTGGCCAGCACACAGTGATCCCCTCACCCCTTGCCTTTTTTGCTGGCATTGGCTCTGTCTATTGTTGATATATGTTCACTCTTCACTTACATGAAGAACTATTAATTCTCCTAGAAGTTCTGGAATGAAATATTTTAATACAATAAATTGCAAAGAAGACATTGGTCTCATTATGTGAATACCTTATCTATCTCTATTTTCTATTTTAGTCCTGTTAGCAATGTCTATCAACAAATAAGAAAGCAAGTGAAGGACAGAAGTGTGGGTAATTCATGGAGTAAAGTAAAGGAGAAGGTAAAAAGAAACTAATAACAAAAATACTCACAACATAATATTGTTTTCTTATTCCAGATAGGCAAGTCAAGTTTTCTGGGAAGGATTCAATCCTATTTCAGGTACAGGCATGTACAAGTGGGCAGATTTATTTGCAATAATGATGTCCTGAAAGGAAAATTCTGTTTAATAAAAATTTCTTTATATTCACTTACAGACGACCTTAAGAAAAATACATGTGAATATGTATAATCCTTGGTGTCTATAATAGTTATTGCCCAGAAGTAATTTGGGAATGATAATTGACTCTAGATAGTGAGAGAAGAGGACATACATAAAATTTGTGCAACAACACAGATTTTGTATATTAATAAATATTAGAATATTTGAATCTATAAAATGACTTGGTGAATATTACTTAGGAATAATTAAAACAAAAATAAAATTACAATTCTTCTAATATTGTGATGATTCTTATGGCTTCCTTTTTATCTCTATCAATGATGTCAGTCAATGAACAGTAATTCACAATTTTAATTAAGTAAATTTGCATTTCTATTTACTGTATGGTTATTGCCTTTATAATCATGAGTCAAAAATTCCTGCCTATTGTAAAATGGGAAAATTCTCCCTTTTATAGCTTTGTAAAAGCCTTATTTCTTTGTTTTTATTTGTTTATTTTTTATGCTACCTTTCTCAATAAGCAAAAATATTTTCCTGCCTTCCACATCATATTAACGTATAATAATTTGAGAAGTATGGAAATGTTTTTATTTTCAAAACATGTATCAATAATTTACAGTGAGTTTTATTGAACAGAAAATTCTTTTACCCTTTGAATTCTCTTGTCATGTTGTAAATAATGGCAATGTATATTTGTGGGTCTATGTATGTATTCTCTATTCTTTCCATTGTCAAATTTATCTGTCTTTTCACCAATATCATATCACTTAGATATTGTTGCTCTGTAGATATCATGAATTCTGTTATGAAAGAGACATCTTTTGGCATTTTTATTCATAATTCCTTAAATTGAGTAGATAGTTTGGTAACAATAAATATCATAAAATGTAGAATTTTCTTAATATGAATTAGATCTCTCCATGTTGAGGTCTTCTTTGATTTTTCAATACAATATTACCTAGTGCTCATGAATAAATTTTGTACAGCTTTCATTAAATTCATGCTTATATATTTGATAACATTTTAAGCTATTTTTATTTTTACTAATTGTTGAATGTATATAAAAATTGAATTAGGTGCAGAGAGTTATGTCACCAAAACTAGCATATTTAAAGAATTCTAGGTGCCTCTCCTGATACAGAACATTCAATGAAATAAAATAAAATATCAGCATCTATGTTATCAGAATTATGAAATATAGTCAGTTGTTTCTAGCAAAGAAACTAATACTGAATAAAAAGAAGGACAAATTCTTGAAAACATGTGAACAAATGATACTTTCTTTGGAAGAAATAAAAGACTTTAACAGACAAATTAAAAGTAAAGCATTTGAACCAATACTCACAAACCTGCTGAATAAGTCAGCCAAAGGGGTACTGATATAAAATACCAGAAAACTGTTCACTTTTTTAAAGGGAATTTATTTGGTGTAGAAGCTTACACTTACCAGGCCATAAAGCATAAGTTACTTCCCTCACCAAAGTCTGTTGCCATGTGTTGGAGTATGATGACTGCCAAAGTCTTCATGGGTTCAGGCTTCCTGGGTTCCTCTCTTCCCAGGGCTCATTTCTCTTTGGGCTCAGCTGCTCTGCTCTGTCTACAAGGCCAGCTGTAAATTGTCAGGTGAATGGCTCATCTCTCTTCCCAATGTCTATGCCTGTGTTTACCGTAGATTTCTCTCCTTCCTTACTTACCGGGCTCCAGGATCAAAACTCCAACTAACTCACCTGCCTTGTCATTTTCTCCTGTTAACATTACCCAAACAAAGCCTTAAGCATAATTTAATCAGTAAGAGTGAACCCTCTGAATCCAATTTATAAACATAATCCAATATCTATTTTTGGAATTAATAAATAATACCAAACTGCTATACCTGTCAACAAAGAAAGGCCCAGGAAAAGATGGCTTCACAGGTGAATTCTAATAATCATTTCATGACTTAATATCAATCTTGCTCAATCTTTACCACAAAATTGAAGAGAATGAAACACTACCGATATCACTCTATGAAGCCAACATTGCACTAATAATAAATCCAGTTAGAATTTCTACAAGAATAGAAAATTGCAGACCAATTTCTCCAATGAATGTAGATGCAGAAATCTTCCACAAAAAAACTTGCAAATTAAGTACAACAAGGCATCAAATAACTATATACCATGATCAAGTAGGATTTATCCCAGGCATGAAAGGGTGGATCTACACAAGAAAAAAATCAATTAATATTATACAACAAACTAACAAATCAAATGAGGAAAATCACATGAGCATAACATTTGATGCAGAAAAGTCATATGACAAAATTCATCTTCCTTTATTTTTAAAACACTTCCAAATATAGGAAGAGAAGTCAAGTGCCTCAACATAATTAAGGTTAGATATGAAAAACACACAGCTAAAAGTCTATAAAAGAATAATGATAAGTCTACATTAGCCCATTGTTCATGCCCCAATATTGAAGATTTGGGGATGGTGATGTTCACTCAAAAATATAAAATAAAATTTAAAAATTAAAAATTTTCCTCATTGTGTCTTTCATCACTGTTAGGTATGTTGTCTTTTATGTACAGTGACTATTTCTTCCATATATACCACAGTGTATTTTAATTTTTTGCTTTCTCTTCAAAGAAGCTTTAGGTTACAGAAAAGTCACATAGATAATACAGGGGATTCCCATATATCCAATGCCTTCCTCCTCTACCACTCTCTCCTATTAATAAGATATTCATGTGGATGGTTCATTTGTTACCATTGATGTTCAAATATTGAAGCATTGCTACTGAATATCCTCACTGGCTAATATTATGGTTACATTTTTTACTGTACAATTTTCAGGTTTTGAAAAAAATTAAATGGCCTGTATCTGTTATTGTAAGATCTTGCAGAACAATTCTAATGCCCTAAAAATGCTCTGTGTTCCATCTATTCTATTCTTACCTCTCCCTCCCCTCGGAACCTTTGATAACAATTGTCAATTTTTAAAAGATAAGGTCCATATTTATGTGCAATAATATTGACGGTTTGACATATTGACCTGTTTTCTTTTATTACACTCTCCCTACATTCTCAAGAGATTCTTTCCCTTCTAATTGAAAACATAGGAGGACTCCCCAGGATGGCAGTTTAATATTTTCTTGTTTATTATGTAGGCCACCACCAAATGAGATAACATATTATGACAAGATGAACACTTTTATATTCCATAGATATATGCCCCAGGTGCACTTTATCTACATATGCCTGCACCCCTGAAGTCCTACACGAATAAACATCCCCTACCATATTTGCCAAAAGAATATTCCCCCTTGTACTTTTACCCACAGAACTGTAAATCCCCAGAGTTCACCTGATCCTTCTTCCAACAGTGCCCCCAGTTCCATGGATACTCTAACCAATCCCCACCTCACACTACTCCCTTCATATTCTGGCACCATAGAACAAAATCACATCACTGTACAACTATCAACTCCATCCACTGCCCAATCACACCATTCCACATTATCATATTGCCTTTATTGATCATTGGCTCAGCACCCTCTACTTTCTTTCTGTTTCCTGTTAACTTATCTTCCAAATTCTAGCTCTGTGAGTCTGCTCAAGTTTCTTAAGTCATATCAGTAAGTGTATGAAATTTTGTACTTCAGTGGCTGGATTACTTCACTTAATATAAGGTCTTCAAGTTTCATCCATATCATATTGTGAGTTAATACTGCATTCCTCCTGAAAGCTGTATAATATTATATTGTATTTATATACCACAATTTGCTTATCCATTTATCTCTTGATGGACACTTGGGTTGCTTCCAACTTGGCGATATTGAATAATGCCACTGTGAATATTAGTGTGTGCGGTAGTTTGATATTGTTTATGAATTCCACAAATAGATATTGAATTATGCTTGTACACTGGTCTGCTTCACTGGGCATATTAGATTATATCAGATTCAGTGGTTTCACTTTTAATTGATTAAATAATGATTAAGACTTTGAATGGACCACTTAAATAGGATGTTGAGTCCCCACCCCTTTAGTGTATGTGGACTCACAGAGAAGCCTCACTGCAGAGAAGATAGGTTGGAATTTTGAGCTGGAGCCCAGGAAGTAAACACACAAGAGAGAGCAGAGCAGCTGAGCCCAGAGAGAATCCAGCCCCGGGGAGAGAGACAAAGCCTAAAGAGCCTAATAGTCTACAGCTGACCTTGCTGAGAGAAGAAAGCTGCTGAGCCAGGAGAGAAATGAGCCCTGAGAGAGAGACAAGACTTATCCAAGCCTAGAGCTGATATTGGAAGAAGCTGGGACCATGGAGAATTAAGAGGAAGAGGAAGACTAAATGTTGGCAGCCATCTTGCTGCAACACATGACAACAGATTTTGGTGAGGGAAGTAACTTACAATTTATGGCCTGGTAACAGTAAGCTTCTAACCCAAATAAATAACCTTTATAAGAGCCAACAGATTTCTGGTATTTTGCATCCACAACACTTTCGCTGACTAATACAGTGTGCATATATCTTTTTGTGTCCCTGCTTTCAATTTTTTTTGCGTTTAAAGCCAGTAGTGGGATTGTTGGATCATATGGTAGTTCTATAGTTAGCTTCCCAAGGAAGCAACAAATTGTCCTCCAAATGACTGTACCATTCTACATTCCCACCAGAAGTGGAAAAGTGTTCCTTTTCCTCCACATTCTCTCCAACACTTGTGGTCCACTGTTACTGTTTTTAATAGACACCAGTTTAATATGTGTAAGATGATATCTCATTGCAGGTTTGATTTGTAATTCCTTAACAGCTACTGATGATAAGCATCTTTTCATGTCCATTTTAGCCATTTATGTTTCTTCTCTGATGAAGTGTCTATAAAAGATATTTGCCCATTTTTAAATGAGTTGTCTTTTTAATTTTGAGATGTAGGATTTCTTTTTATATGCTGGATTTTAGGACCTTGTCAAATAGATGGTTGCCAAATATTTTCTCCCATTGTGTAGTGTGCCTTTTCACTTTCTTTACAAACTCCTTTGAAGCACAAAAGTTTTTAATTTTAAGAAGGTATGATTTATCTATTTATTTCATTGCACATGCTTTTGATATAGAGCTTAAGAAATCATTTCCTACTACAGAATCTAGTAGATGCTTCTCTACATTACTTCTAGGAGCATTATGATCTTGACTCCCCTATATAGATCTTTGATCCATCTTGAATTAATTTTTGTGTAGTGTGTGAGATGGTGATCCCCTCTCATTATTTTAGATATAGATATCCAGATCTGCACTCACCATTTGCTGAAGAGGGCATTTTGTCCCAGTTGAGTGGGCTTGGTGACTCTTTCAAATATAAGTTGACCATACATGTGAGGATCTGTATCAGAAACCTCAATTCTATTCCATTGGTCAGAATTTCTATCCTTGTGACAATATCGTGCAGTTTTGACCACTGTAGCATTGTAGTATTCTTAAAGTCAGGCAGTGTGTTTCCTCGAATTTTGTTTTTCTTTTCAATATGTTTTGGGTGATTTGGGGCCCCTTGCCATTCCAAAAAAATTTCATAATTAGCATTTCCAATTCAGTAAAAAATGCTGTTGTAATGTTTATTGGGATTGTCTTAACTCTGTAAATTAATTTGGGTAAGACAGACATCTTAATAATGTTTAGTCTTCAAATACATGAACATGGAAAAATCTTCCATTTATTTAAGTGTTCTTTGATTTTGTTAATCAATGTTTAGTTTTCTATGTAAAAGTGCTTTATATCCTTATTTAAGTTTATTCCTAGGTATTTAATTCTTTTAGTTGCTATTGTAAATAGATATTTTTTCTTGATATGCTCTTCAGATTGCTCGTTATAAGTGTAAAGAAATGTGACTGATTTTTGTTTGCTGATCTTATATCCTCCACTTTACTAAACTCGTTTATCAGCTTTAGAAGTATTGTTGATTTCTCAATGCTTTTTATATTTAAGATCATGTCATCTGCAAAGAGTGAAAGTTTTACTTCTTTCCCAATTTGTATGACATTTATATCTTTTTCTTGCCCAAGTATCTGAGCAAGTACTTCTAAAGCAATGTTAAATAAGAGTGGTGACATTGGGTAACATTGACATGTTCCATATATTAGAAGGAAAGCCTTTATTTTTTCACCATAGAATATGATGTTAGCTGTGGGATTTTCGTATATACCCTTTATCATCTTGAAGATGTTTACTTCTAGTCCTATCTTTTAAAGTGTTTTTCTCAAGAAAAGATGCTGTATTTTGTCAAATGCTTTTCCTGCATCAGTAATGGTGATCATGTGATTATTTCTTTTGATCTGTTAATGTGTGTTACATTAATTTATTTTCTTATGTTGAAACATTCTTGCCTACCAGGGATGGAACCCACTTGATTATGGTATATAATTCATTTGATGTGTTGTTTAATATGATTAGCAAATATTTTGTTAATTATTTTAGCATCCCTGTTCATTAGAGAAATGCGTATGTACTTTTTTCTTATGTACTTGTTGCATCTTCATGTGGCTTTGCTGTTAAGGTGATGTTGCCATCATAGAATTTTTAAGGCAATGTTCCCACCACTTCTAGTTTATGGAAGAGTTTATTCAAGATTGGTGTTAGTTCTTTCTGGGATGATCTGGTCCAAGGCTCTTCTTAGTTGGGAGGTTTTTGATGACTAATTCAAACTTGTTACTTGTGATTGGTCTTTTGAGTTCATTAATTTCCTCTTTTGTCAATGTGGGCTGCTTGTGTGTTTCCAGAAATTTTTCCATTTCATCTAATTTATACATTTTGTTTGCATCCAGTTTTTCAAAGTGTCCTTGTATGTTATTTTTATGCTATCCCTTATCTCATTTTTATTTTATGTATTTTATTTTCTCTCCTTTTTCTTTTTATATTTAGCTAATGATTTGTCAATTTTATTAATCTTCTCAAAGAACCACCTTTTGGTTTTGTTAATTTTTTCTAGTGTTTTCTTAATCTCAATTTCATTAATTCTGTTCTAATCCTTTTTCCCTCTTTCTGCTTTCTTTAGGATTAGTTTGCATTCTTTTCACAGTCCCTCCAGGTGTGCAATTAGGTTGTTGATTTTTATCACTTTCTTCTTTTATAATATATGCATTTATGGCTATAAATTTCTGTCTCAGACTTGCTTTTGCTGCATCCCCTAGGTTTTGATATGTTGTGTTCTCATTAATAACTGATTAATAACTGATTTATTTTTCAATGTCCTCCTTGACCCACTGGTTGTCTAATAAGTGTGTAGTTTAACTTTCGTTTGTTCTGTTTATTCTGGTTTTCTGCCCTTATTCATTTACAGTTTCATTTCATTGTGGTCAGAGAAATTACTTTGAATAATTTCAATATTTCTGAACTCCTTGAGAATTGTTCTATGGCTCGGCATGTAGTCTATCCTGGGGAATGATCCATGTGTGCTTGAGGAGAAGGTATATCTCACTCTAGTTGGGCATAATGTTCTGTATATGTCTATTACCTCTAGATCCTCTAACGTTTTTCAAGGACTCTGTTTCCTTATTGACCCTCTGCTGAGATGCTCTAACTTGTGATAATTGTGTATTCCCCCACTATAAATGTAGAGTCATCTATTTCTCCACTTAGGTCTTCCAAAGTTTGCCTCATGTCATATTTCCTTATCCATTTTGCCTATCTGTGTCTGTTGATTGGGGGTTTAATCCATTAACTTTCAATGCAATTACTGTCAAGGCTTTAATTTCATTAGCCATATTTTCTTTAGCTTTATATATGTCATGTTTTGTTTATATTTCTCTTTTTATCTTTTTAGTTATTCTTACTATTCCTTTCTCCACACTCCTCCAACCCTCTTCTTCCTGTTTTATTTTCCCTTTCAACTTCCACAAATCCTTTTATTATTACTTGAAGGGCAGGTTTCTTATTGAAAATTCTCTTAATTTCTGTTTATCTGTGAATATTTTAAATTCTCCCTCTTTTTGGAATGTCAGTGTTGCTGGATACAGA
>JAQZBX010099039.1:0-11517 GCA_029593785.1 Cabassous unicinctus
AAAAATTTTATAAAACAAAAAGCTGATTATTTGAGAAGATTAATGAAATTGAAAAACCATTAGCTAGGCTAATAAAGGAAAAAAGAAAAGTTGCAAATACATAAAACAAAAAAGTAGAGAGGGGATATCACCACTGATCCCACTGAAATAAAGAATATCATAAGAGTATACATGGAAAAATTGTATGTCAATATGTTGGATAACATAGATGAAATTGACAAATTTCTATAAAGATGTAAGCACCCTACATTGCCAAAAGAAGAAATTGATGAACTCAACAGACCAATCACAATTGGTAAGATTGAATTATCCATCAAAAACCTCCCAACCAAGGAAAGCCCATGACCAAGCCACAATTAACCTCATATTAAATGGTGAAATGATAATGCTTTCCCTCTAAAATTGGAAACAAGAAAGATAAGGATGCCCACTGTCACCCCTCTTCTTTAATATTTTGTTAGAAGGGCTTGCTCAAACACTTAGGTAAGAAAAATAAATAAAAGATACCCAAATTTTTGGAAAGGAAGAAGTAAATAATTTTACCATTTGCAGATGATATCCTATATGTGGAAAGCCCTGAAAAATCAACAACAAAGTTTCTAGAGCTGATAAATAATTCAATAAAGTGGCAGGGTGTAAGATCAACATGCAAATATCAGTAGCATTTCTGTACCCTAAAAATGAGCAATCTGAGGAAGAAATATTAAAAATTTCATTTACAACAGCAACTAAAGCAAATATCTAGGAATAAACTTATCTAAAGATGTCAAGGACTTGTATGCAGAAAGCTACACAATATTTTTAAAGAAAATCAAAGACCTAAATAAATGGAAGAGTATTTATTCCATGTTCATGGTTTGGAAGACTAGATATATTAAGATATCTGTTCTATCCAAATTTATTTACAGATTAAGGCAACCCCAATAAAAATTACTTCATTTTTTACTGAATAGGAAAAGCCAATTTTGTATTTTATGTTCAAGGCCAATCATCCCTGAATTGCCAAAAATATATTGAAAAAGAAAAAGAAAAACAGAGGAATTATGCTGCCTGGATTTAACACATACCAGAAAGCTACAGTGGTCAAAACTGCACTATAAAATTGTGCAGTGCAAAGTGTAAACCCTAATGTAAACTATAGATCATGGTTAGTAGCAATGCTTCAATACAAGTTCTTCAATTATAACAAATTGCACTAAATTTGTTACTGCACTAAAGAAAGATGTTCTTACTGGGAAATAGTGTGGGAGGGGGAGGGAGTGGGTTATAAGGGAATCTCCTATATTTTTGATGTAACATTTATATAACATAAAGCTTCTTTAAGAATAAAGTAAAAATTTTTAAAAAGAATATTGTGATACATGGGAAAATATAACTCATGTAAGTTATAAACTACAGTTAATGGTAATATTCCAATATTTTATTCAATTGCAATAAACTATATCATTGCTAATTTTCAACAATAGGGGGATATAAGGTAGTAAGGGATTTTTCTTTCTGGAGCATTGAAAATGTTCTAAAATTGACTGAAGTGATGACAACAGAACTCTGTGTTAAAACTGACTGCCACTGAGTATACATTTTGGATGAATTATGCAAAGCGTGGGACTATATAACTTAGTGAGCCCTGGGGTAGATGATATATTGTGGTTAACAGTACAAATATGAGAATACTTTTATATAAATTATAACAAATGTGCAATGTTAGTAATAGGGTTTTATGGGAAAGAAACACCTATTGTAACCAACCGTATATATTTAATAATAATATATGGATATCCTTTTATCAATTGTAATAAATTTTCCACAACAATACAAGGCTTTGGTGGTAGGGTGTATATTATTCATGAATGTTTTCAGTGTATAAGCCTTTACACGCTTGGTTAAATTTATTCCTAAGTATTTTATTTTTTGGATGGTATTTTAAATGGAATTGTTTTCCTCATTTACATTTCAGATAGTTTATTGATAATCAATAGAAACTGGACTAATTTTTGCATGTTGATCTTGTACCTTGCAACTTTGCTCAATTTTATTTTTAGTTCTGGTAGTTTTTTAAGTAGGATTCTTTGAGATTTTCTGTATATATTGTAATATATCTGCAAATAGAGATAATTTTACTTTATCTCCAATTTGGTTGTCTTTTATTACTTTTTCTTGCATAAATTCTCTGCATAGATATCCAGTGTAATGTTGAATAGAAGTGGTTAAAGCAGGTATCCTAGTTGGGTTCCTGATATTAAGAGAAAAACTTTCAGTCTTGTGCCATTGAATATGACAATAGCTGTGGGTTTTCCATATATAATCTTATCAGTTTGATGATTTGCCCTTGTTTTCTTAGTTTTCTAAATTTTTTATCATGAAAATGTATTCTACTATGTCAAATGCCTTTTCTGAACTAATTGAAATGATCGTGTGTTTTTCTCCTCTTCATTCTATTAATGAGGTGTATTATTAACCTGACTGAGTTTTATATGTTGAACCACCTTTGTCTTCCTGGAATAAAATATCTATTGTCATGATATGTAATCCTTTTTATATGCTACTTCATTTGTTTTGTTAGCATTATTTCAGGATTTGTTCCATGTATTTATATAAGAGATATTGGTCTATAGTTTTCTTTAATTGTGATGTCTTCGTCTGTCTTTAGTATCTGGCTATCACTGACCTAACAAATGAGTTAGGAAGTGTTACCTTCTTTTATATTTTGGAAGAGTTTCAGAAAGATTGGTGGCAATTCTTCTTTAAGTGCTTGGTGGCATAAACAGTGAAGATATGTGACCTGACATTTTCTTTATTGGGAAGTTTGTGATGACCCTTTATTGTGATTACTGACTCAGACTTGTTAATTTCTATATATCAGTTCAGATTTTCTATTCAGATTCAATCATTTTTGTTTCTAGGAAATTTTCCATTTACTCTAGCTTATCTGATTTTTGGTCTTCTATTTTTCCATAGTATTCTCCTCCACTCTTTTTTTTTTTTTATGTAAGTTTAGTGGTAATGTCCCCACTTTCATTTCTGCTTTTTTAAAAATTTGTCTTCTCTCTTTTTTCCATTGTTTTTCTCTCTAAGTGCTTGTCATGTTTGTTGATATTTTCCAAGGAAACCATTTTTGTTTTAATTGTTTCTCTCTATTGGGTTTTTATTAAACCTACTCTAACGTATATTATTTCCCTCCTTTTCCTAGATTTGGACTTAGTTTGCTCTTCTTTTTTTGGTTCTTTTAGATGTAGAGCTACTTTCTTGATTTGCATTCTTACTTTATAATAAAGGTATTTACAGCTATCCATTACCCTCTGAGAACTGCTGTTGCTGTCTCCTATAAAATTTGGTATGTTGTGTTATATTTACATTATTTCAAATTAGTTTTTAATTTTCTTTGTTACATTTAATTTGACTCCTCCATGGTTTCAGATTATGTGTTTAATTCTGAATATTTCAGAATACTACATTTTTCCTTTTGTTATTGATGTTAAGCTTCATTTCATTGATGTCCAAGGAGATACTTTGTATGATTTCAATCATTTTACAATTATTAAACATGTAGAGCTTAAAATATGGTCTATATTGAAGAATGTTCTATGCTCACTTGAGAAGATTATTTATTCGGCCAATGTTGGGTACAGTGTTCTATATAATACTGTTAGTTTTAGTTGTTTTATGGTGGTGTTCAAGTACACTGATTGATCCTTTCTAAAAGTCTTCTACCTGTTATTGGATATTAGGCATTAAATTCCACAGGTGTTATTGTAGAACTGTCTTTTTCCTCTATAATTCTTTAATGTTTGCTTCATATATTTTGGTGCTCTGCTATTTGGTGTGTATGTTTGATTTAAATTTTATATAACCCAATATCACCCAATCTCTCCTTTGGTTACTACATGACTGGAATATTTTCTTCCATCACTGATAATATTCAACCTATTTGTATCATTAAATATAAATTGATTATCTTATGGAGAGGATATAATTGAATCATGTGCTATTTTAAAAACCCATTATATCAATCTCTGTCTTAATTAGTAAGTTTAATACTTTTAAATTTAAAGTGATTCATTCTGCCATTTTCTATGGCTTTCTACAAGCCTCGTATAGATTTTATTCCTAAATTCAGTAATACTATTTCCTTGAGTTGATTGATTTTTATAATGTACCATTTTGAATTCCTCCTCATTTCTACTTCTGTGTATTTTTAGTTATTGTCTTTGTGGATACTCAGGTGATTACAAACAGTATCCTAAATCAACAACAATGTAGTATAAAATGATACCAACTTAGCTTCAATAGAATAAAAATGCCTGCTGCTATAAAACTCCATCCTCATTTTTGTTGTTTTTTCACAAATTAGTTTATTATATGCTGTATGCCTCTTAACATGGATTTATCATATTTTTATCTATGAGTGGTTTAAATCATATAGAAAACAAAAAGAGAAGTTACAAACAGTAAAAGAGTAATATTGGGTTTTATATTTAAATGTGTAGTTACCATTAAACATTATTTTTTCTTCACATAGCTTGAATCAATATCCTGTGTTCTTTCTTTACAACTAGAAGGATTCTCTATGACATTTTTTATAAGGCAGGTCCTCTATCAACTTCCCTCAGCTTTTGTTTTTCTGGGAATGACTTAATTTCCCCTTCATTTTGAAGGATAATTTTGCTGTATATAGAATTGTTTGACTGACTATTTCATTTTCTTTCATCAGTTTAAATATGCCCTCTTACTTTTGAATCACCTTCATGATTTCAGATCATAAATCAGCTGTATATCATATAGTGGCTCCCTTGTATGCCATGAGTTGGTTCTCTGCTACCATGATTCTCTCTTTCTCTTTGACTTTTGATAGTTTTATTATGATATGTCTTTGTGGGAATCTTGTTTATCCTATTTGGCATTAATTGAGCTTTTTGGATGTGTAAATTTTTGTCTTTTATCAAAGTTGGGGAGGTTTTTGGCCATTATTTCTTCAAATATTCTTTCATCCCCTCTTTCACTCTCTTTTCTGGCCTCCCATGTTTCATAAGATGGAATATTTAAGGTGTCACACTCTTTCCTTAGGGTCTGTTCATTTACATCTTTAGACTTTCTTTTTGTCCAACTGACTATGTTCAATTGACCTATATTCATTATCACTGGCTCTTTTTCTGCCTTCCTCCAAACTGTTGCTGGAAACCTTGTTCTTTTCAACTCCAGAATTTCTACATTGTAACATATACAAATTTTTTTTTTTTGCAGATTCTATTTTGTGTCATGCATGGTCACTCAATTAAAGTTCCCTTTTCTCAGTGGTAAGTCAGTGATATGAAAAAGATTTTTGTAAATACCTGGAGCTAAAAAGGAAAAATAACTCTCTCAATCTTTGCAAATCAGCTGCTTTCTGGGACATTTCCTCAACAATTAGCCTAGCTACCTACAACTTTGCTTCATCCTTCTATTCCTTCTTGTGCAAAGCCCAAGGATTAGTTAGAGGCATAAACCAGGCTTCTCTGTTGTTTTTAATGAATGTGTGTCAAGCCCTGATGATGTGTGTTTCACTCCAGTTTTCTCAGTATATATGGTAACCCTTCAAAGTCTTTTTTTCTGCCAAGTATCATCTTCCTCAGCCTCATGATTTCCAGGATTTTGTGCATGTGCCAATATCCCTGTCTCCCAACTTTTGTTCCAAGTTTAAAAGGGAGTTTATCTTTAAGTGCTTCTGTCAGTTGCTGTCCAGGAAGTCAATCAAGTTTCATGGGGTTAAAAGAAAGGCAAGTCTAAGCCCTGGTCCCTCAAGAAATGCCTTAAAATTCAATTAACACAAACACAATATTTTGAGATTCATGTCCGTTTTCTACCCATGGCAACATCAGACTGTTCTAAGAACACATATCTCAATATACATACCCTCTGATAAACTGAGGAATGGCAGTTGGTAGATGGTTAATCAAAAATGGACAATGCCTTCTCACCAAAATTTCATAGCTTCTTTCATTATTGGACATTCCTCTATTTTACATAAGTATTTTATTAAGCTCTGGAATTCCGGAAAAAAAAAAAAGATTCTTATTGGTTTTCAAGCTTAATGGTTGTTTCAGTATAGGAACTTATTCTTTGAGCATCCTACTCTGCCATATTTTATGGCATCACTCTGAGAACAGGTTTTGATATGTTATTTAATCAAATGGAATTCTCATACACTATTGTTGAGAGAGTAAAATGTGACATCCACTTTGATAAAAATGACCTGATAGTATGCACTAGAGAAAAACATATATCTAATTTATCATCCACCAATTTCTCTTTTAGTTATATGCTGAAGAGAAAAGAAAGCTTATGTCCACCAAAAGATATGTATAACAATTTTTAAATGATTTATTTTCCAAGTAGCCACAATCTGATAAGAAACAATTGCCCATTCTCAAGGGAATTGATAATAAATTGTAAGCTATTAATATAGTAGAAAAGTCTCATATATGGAATATGAAAACCATTGATAAAACTCTTCAAACAGTCAGGTAGACATTGTGATAAGCAAAATAATTTAAATACAAAGAGAATATACTGCATGATGCATTTTTATTAATTTCAAGATTTGTCAAAATAACAAATTACAAAAGTTAAAATAATGAATATTTATAGGAGATATTGAAATGTTAGAAAATATACATAAATTCAGATACACAAAAATAGACAATTTCTGCCAAAATCCCAGTAGTACATGAAATGTGAACAGATGTTCCACAGGTTGAAGGAAAACCATCATAGATGGAAGCACTGGAAGAGGAAGGGATAAAGGACAATGACTATCCTAAGGAAAAGAGAAAGTCTTTAACTACAAGCAAGATATTCCCATCCATCTGTCCCATGGGATCTAAGGCCCCTCTCAATTAGAGGTGGAATGAGCATCACCATCCCAGAATCCTCAGGATTGTAGAATGAATGATGGGGTACAGTAGACTTACTATTGATTTATTTTGATTCTAGCAATTGAAGAGCTTTTATCCTTGATATGGTGGTTGTCCATCATCACCTCCTTGTTATTTGTCCTGGGTTAGTCCAATTAACTCAAGAGCAGGTATTGCAACTCCCCTGAGGCTCAGGGTCCAGGTGGCACATGGACGGCCTAAAGATTCAAGTCTCTTGGGTGTATACATACCAACTCCAGTCATATGGGATCTAAGACCCCTCTCAATTAGAGGTGTAGTGGGCTGCACCATTCCAGAATCCTCAGGATTGTGGAATAAAATATGAACCAGAGTAGACTTACTGGTATTCTACTATATACTTATTGTGATTTTAGCAATGGAAGAAATTATATCACGATGTGGAGACAGTGGCCACTGGAGGTGCACAAGGCAGGGAGAGGGAAAAAGAGGTGTATTATAAGGCAATTTAGGAACTTGGAATTGTCCTGAGTGACATTGTAATGACAGATAAAGGTCATTATATATTCTGCCATAACCTACAGAATTAAATGGGAGACAGTGTAAACTACAATGTAAATTAGAATCTATCCTTAGTGGCAGTGTTTCAAAATGTGTTCACCAATTGCAATGAATGAAAGAAATTGTTAATGTGGGGAAAAGTGGGAGGAGTGGGGAGTGGGGCATATCAAAATCCCTTATTTTTTTATGTAACATTTTATGTAATCTAAGTATCTTTTAGAAAAAAAAAAAATATATATATATATTAAAAAGACAGATAAAGAAATCTATAGTGTATAATCACAATATAAAACTTAACATTGTAACAACAAAAGCTGTAACAGGAGAAAAAAGTTAAAGTAAAATATATTTATCAATCAAATAGAATAAAAATAGAATAAAGAAGAGATGGGACAAATAGTAGACAAAAACCCAATATGTTTCAATAGTTACATTACATGTAAATAACCTGAATAACCCAATTTAAAGAAAAAGATTGCTGACATGGAGTAAAATTATGTATGTGTTACATAAAATATAAACCAATGGCATTTCTGTTGAAATTAAAAACTATTTGAAATATATACAGACTATATACGTTGAAAATAAATTAGAAACACAAACCAAAAGCTGATGTGGTTATATGGCTACATTCTTATCAAACAGGATATACCTGAAGTCAAGATATATGGCTCAATATTAATTTTATTTTTGTTATGATAGAAAAATCAATGCTAAATTTATGTTCACCTGTTATAATAGCTTCACATTATACAATGCATAACATAACACATCAAAAATGAGAATTTTAAAATCCAAAATTATGGCTATATAAGTAAATACAATTCAGCCATATAATAATCATGTGACAACCACAAGGAAAGGTATAAGAGCTTTTAACAGTATAGTTGACTAATTCCTAATAGTGCAGAATGTACATTCAGGTGTATGTTGAGTAGTTTGAACTCATAAAGTGTGTGTGCTGTCTGAGCACAGGTGAATTAAACAGGAAATTAATGACAGAAAAGCACATAGCACCTTTATGAAGCAGGTTGATGTTTTCTATTTTCCTAACAGGATTGGAATGACCCACTCATACCATTATTGTGATGACTGAACAATATTTATTGTAGCACTTCTTAATATGCACTCTGTGTCAGTTACTAGTCTAAATGGCTCACAAGTGTCATTTAGTCCTACTTTCAAGTGGCACATGGGATTGGACACTTGTTAATGTGCTTACAAGTGGAGAAACTGAGGAAGCAGCGATAAACTAATGTAATGATGATCATCCACCTTATAGTCCACTGTGCTGGGCTTTGGCACCAGGCTTATATATGTTTTGGACAATTACAGAAAAAAAATTCTGTTGCTTATACATTAGCAATACATGAGTTTGTTCTGACTAATGAACACTACTCCATTCCTGGGGGGAATTACGTGAAGATGAATAGTAAATCTTTGTGTCCTGTGATTGGGCTGAGGAAAGATTTGGGTCCCCCATTTTCTTCCTTGGTGCCTAGAATCCACAGCCATTTCATCCTAAGAGACCTCAGAATATTAGAGGAACTGTAATTTTCTTTCTGTTTAAGTAATTGTCCCTTTAATTTTCACCAATTCTTTCATATGTTCAAATATACTAATACATCTTAATATAAAAAGTTCTGTTCATGGTTAGATTTTACTTGGGTCCTGTTTCCTAAACATTCTAGTACCAATTATCTCATTGAAATTTCCCATGGGCACTGGCTATTATTGGTGCCAATGCCAGTGTTCCCAGGGGTTTCCTCTGATACCATTGGAGATCCCTGTTTGGACATAACACTTAACATGAAAACTCTTGTTACAATAGGAAGGTTCCAGTGTAGATGCTAATTAGCTCTACTAAATATGCTCACTCATCCTTGCCTGCAGGTGTAACACCATTGGAACCACATCAGGAATACTGACTTGTCTATCCAGTGTAAGAAAAAACAAAATTAGCTTCTAAGACTTTTTTGTTTTTAAATATTTTTTTTTCTTTTCTGTTTTTTCCCTTCCTTCCATGATTCAACTCTATTTCTTTCCTGTACTGCTCACTTGAGTTTTTGAGAAAAACTGTCAGGGGAACAATTATAAAAACTATAAATATGGAAGGTAATAAGACAATGAGACAAGCAACAACTACTTTCTTTTTATTAAATGCATTAAAAAACTCAGTTAAAGCAGTTTTAGCCGAATTAAAAGCTATTCATGGAAGCAAAGATTGAGCCGATAGCAGCACCAGGTGGAGCAGGGGCAGGAGCAGTTCTGTACACTGACCAGAGCTTCAATATGCAAAATGATAATTTAAATTTTATATTTAAGCATATCTAATTTAGATGGGATGTGTTTTATTAAAATAATCTAAATAATGTTTTATGCATATTACTGTCTATAAATTAATTTAAATAATTTTTGGTCTAGTATATTCTCTTTACCAAGCACTCTGCTATATTTATGTGTTAAATAGTGAATAAATGAATCCCTAACATAAAAATAAAGTGTGTACATGACCCGTTATACTTCAGGTGAATTTATAGGGCTTTCTCATATCATGAAAACCATGTAACCATTAGTTCATAAAAGATTTCTGCAGCTTGCAGACAAATGTATACATAAAACTCACCATGAAATATTTAAAAAAATAGAGTAAATTAAAAACAAATTAAAAATTACATGGATGTGTATAGCAATAAATGACTGATTATGTTAGTAATTAAAATATTTCTTCTAATTCTTCAATTCTTTGCAGAAAAGGCAAAAAATCATTTTCTTTTACAATTTGAGGGAAGGAGGGAATGAAACACCTGTGCAATAATCTGTTACAGGAGCAGAAGGAGTGGCAAGATGGCATCGGCTTAGGAGGGCAACTGCGGACAGCTCCGAGAACACGGCAGATAGTGGACAAGGTCCTGCATGGGGGTCTGTGCTGTGGGCGTGTGGAGTGAGAAGCTTGGGACAGCTATCTGGGCAGATCGACGGCGTGGTCTGAACCACAGAGATTCATGAGTTTTAAGCCTGCCTGTGGTGGTTAGCACAGTCGGCTGACCCCCACCCTTACCGCAAAAAAAAAAAATCAACAACCCGGTTGGAAACACGACTCCCATCTGGTAACTCAGTGACAAGGCCCAGTGGGAGGGGGCGTTTTCTGAGGGGGGAAAGCAGAGAGGGGATATTTTAGCTGTCGATCTGGCTTCCTGGACCCCCTCATAATTTTGGGAAGCAGATAAGCCAGCTTGAAGCAGCGCCAGGCTGAGGGGAGAGACGAATCTGCAGAGTAAACCTCATTTACCAGAAGGCTGGTGACGCAGGGACTCTGATCCAGAAGGGTGGAGTCTGCCGTTTTTAGCATTCTACACTGACAAACATCAGACTTTTGTGTCCCTGGAGAACCCAGAATTTGGGAAGTGCTTGATTAGTTGCCATGAACCCAGTTAGGGTCCCCTCCGTGAGGGGTGTGGTCTAGAGAAGGACTTATTTTTGCTCCTTTATAATGCCAAAAAATAAAATAAAATAAATAAATAAAAGGGTCACTTTAATAAATGAAAAATAAATTCTTTTTAATTTAGTTTAATAGCCAAAAGCTGCTTCAGGACCTGCATATAGAACACTGAGGGGGAATTGTTTGATAAACACAAGCAGGCTGAGAGGATCCACCGGAACTCAGGGAATATTGATCCCCCTTAGATCTGTTTGACTGCTTGCCTGTGTGGTTGTTTGGTTTTTCTCTGTTTATTTGCTGTCTCTTGCTATTCTTTCCTCTTTCCTCCCCCCTTTCTTCTTTCTTTCATTTTTTAAAAATTAGGTGCTCCAAACTTGTGTCTTCTTTGCTGTACTTCTTCTTCAGTAATTTCCCATTCTTTCTATATATTGATTTTGTATTCCAAACTATCTCTGATCCTTCCCTCATCTTTCTGCCTTCTGCTTTCTGTTGCAGCTATTAAATACCACATTTTTCCATATGCCCACAACTCAACAGTGTCAATTTCTATTCCCTCTATTTTGTGTTTTCCTTTTTTTAAATTAATATTAACTCATTCCTTTTGGCCCTTTCTTTACTCTTTCTCTCCCTCCTCATAATTCTAGC
>JAQZBX010099040.1:0-11517 GCA_029593785.1 Cabassous unicinctus
CATGTTTCATTCCATAAAAGTAGATAAATACTGCACAGATATTACAATTTCTTCCATAGGAATGAATCATAAATCAAATATTTGAGTTACATACACTATAAAATTAATGATAATTCCATTTTAACATGTTAGATAAATAGATGTTTTGATTTTATGTAATAGAATAATAATCTATTCATAATAAGTCTTATGTATTTTTTTTGTAGATTTTTTCTGATCAGTATTATACTTCAGTAAAGTCCATAACTTCTTATTATAAATAAAAACTTTCAGGATTTTTCAAAGTTCATCCATGTTGTAGAATGTAACAGAATTTCATTTTTATGGTTTAGCAATAAATATTGAAATCATTATATTGGGTGAATTAAGCCAGATAAAAAGTGTAAATATTGCATGAATTTACTTACTTGATATATCTAGAGTAAGAAATTCATGGAGATAGAAAGTAGGTTAAAGTTAACAGAAGCTAGGGGAAAGAATCATTGGGGAGCAATTGTTTAATTTGTACAGTGTCTGTTTTGGGTTATTAAAAATTTTGGTCATGAGAAGTGATGAGGAGAGCAAATTTTCAAGGTAATTAATGCCACTGAATTTTACACTTAAAATGATTAAAGTGGCAAGTTTTATGTTACATATATTACCACAAACATTGTAAATAATTTAAAATGTAAAACTTTGTTCCTGTTTGGATTTAATGAATATTAATTGTTCTGTGTTTAGAAAACATTACTTAAATAATTCTGTACTTTTAAAAAAGTAGTTTGTCCCCTTACTGATATGCCAATCTGTCAGTAAATTATAAATTGTGACAATTCATCTGAATTATAATTATTTATTTCAAAATCTTTAGGTAGTTTAGAATCAATATTAAGATCAAGTAAAAACATCAACTTAATTTTAGTAAAGTACTTATTAAGCTATGTGATGGTTAGGCTAATGTGTCAACTCGGCCACATAATTGTGTCCAGGTGTTTGTTCCAGCAAGCACTGGGCTAATTGTAATACAAGAGCATTTATGGACTTCAATCACCAGAGAGTTTACTGCATGGATGGCTGATTACATCTGCATCAGGGAGATTACATCATCAATGGATGGTGCTTTTATCCAATCAGTTGAATGACTTAAAAGGGGAAGTAATTTCAACATTCAGAGAGAATTTCCCAGCTCGTCATTGGACAGGCAACTTTTCCCAGAAACTCATCAATGACCTTTCATCATACTTTCATCGGAGCCACTGGTTTGCAGCCTGCCTGTGGAACCTGGACTTGTGCATCCCCACGGTCATGTGAGAGACTCTTTTAAAATCTCATATTATTGACAGATATCTCCTGTTGATTGTTTCCCAAGAACACCCTGACTAATACAAGCTACTTATAATTTTCAAAGAAGTTATATATATATATATTTCAAATATTGGAATAAACTTAGAAAAATCTTTTAAAGATATGGAGATTAGAGAATTTTTCAGTTGTTTTCATTTCCCATTAATTGTCTAAAGAATGCTGGCTCTCTGGGAGGCTGGTATGAATTCCTCCCTGCAGGCAGCCCATCATACAGAGCCTTAAGCCCTAGAACAGAAAGGAAGAACTAGGAGATGTAGCTGAGAGGCACTATTAGGCACACATCTAATCAACTGGTATTGCGGTATTAGCTAGTGCAAAAGGTTGGGCCTAGAAGATGTGAAAATGGGAATGAAAGATATCAGGAACACCTACAATGTTATTGATGTTCTATTTTTGGCTGAGTCTTAAAAAAGTAAAATTTGCTTTATTTTTTTGTGTTTTTTAATTAATTTTGTTTTTATTTTTGAAGAAGCTTTGGATTACATAAAAGTTACATACAAAATATAGAGGATTCCCAAATGTCTGAAGCCCTCCTCCTTCCACAGTTTCCCACATTAACAACATCCTTCATTAGAGTGGTACATTTTTTCAGTTAATGAACACATATTGAAGCATTGCTATTAACTGTAGAATATAGTTTGCATTATAGTTTATACTCCGTCCCACACAATTTTGTAGGTTTTGACAAAATATATAATGGCCTGTATCCATCATTGCAATGTCATAAAAATGCCCCCATATTACACCTTTCTTCCCTCTCTCTACCCTCAGAAAGTTCTTCCATTAATAGAATAATAGTGTCTATAATAGAGTAATAATAACTTTACTTTAGTCTATTGTTCATTCCCCAATCTTGAGTATTTGGGATGGTGATGTCCAATCTGTTTCCAATTGACAGGGGCTTAGATCCCATGGGACAGATGGATGGTACTATGTTGCTTGAACTTGTAGACACTCTCTGTTCCTTGGGATGGGTGTTGTGCATCATCTCCTTTTTTGTTGTCTTAGGTGAGTCCAGTGAACTGAAGAGTAGGTGTTGCAACTCTGCTGATATTCAAAGCTTAACTTGCACATGAATGGACCAAAAATTTAATTTTCTAGGACATATATTTAACAAGTTTAGTGCTAATTACAGCTTCAAAAGAAAGGGGCATAAGAGTTATGTGTAAGGAAAATATAAATGACTCCAATTCTGTTACACTAGGGAACATAAATTATAAAGAAAGGCCCACTGACAGAGTGCCAAATTCTTAAGCTTTTCTATCCTGATTATGGTATCTGGATATCTCTAGATACCACAGGAGCCCTTCTATTTGAGTTACTGTTTACTATGGCATTCAAAGAGATACTGCTGAAATGTGCATAAGCATAATCTCTGGAAAGACATCCCAATTAACTTTGAAATCTCTTAGCCTTGAAAACTCATTTGCATTTAATATTTCTCCCTTTTGGTTAAGGTCTTTTTCCAGATGCATTGCTAGTTGGTGTTTGTTAATAATCCCCAGTGCCAGGGAGGCTCATCCCCAGGAGTCATGTCCCATGCTGGGGGAAAAGTAGTGCATATATATGCTCAATTTGGTTCAGAGAGAGGCTACATTTGAGCAATAAGGAGGCTTTCAGAAGGTAACTCTTAGGCAATATATAATACTAGCCTAAGTTTCATTTTCACAAGAAGTTGATATATACAAATAACAATATCAAGGGCAGTCTGTCTTCCTTTACTTGGCACTTGCCATTCTATTAGTGAATTTAACAGGACTCCCCAGGATGGGAATTCAATATTCTTTTGGTTATTATGTGGATTTCCACCCACTGAGACAATGCCCCATGAACACTTGAACATATTCATATGTCTTAGATGCATGACCCAGGTGCACACTTCCCCACACATAACCCCATCAATGACACCCCACACCAGTGATCCTCCTCTGCCTCAGTTCTGACTCTTCTGTGATACAACAACTGTCCAAAATTCTGTTAGTCTTCATGTAACAACCACCAAATCAAGACACAGAACAATTAACCCTAAATTGTATCTTCATGCTACTCCTGAGTAGTCAAACCCATGTCATCTCTAACCCACAGCGATGATAAAGTCATTCATATATGTATATTTTTTATTAAAGAAGTTCTGGGTTTACACAACAATGATGCATACAATAAAGGTTTCCCATATATGCTCCCCCCATTAACACATTTCATTGATGCGGTAAATTTGTTACAATTGAAAACATCTTTTTGTAACTGTACTATTAATTAAAGTCCATGCTTTAACTTAGTGTTCACTGTTTCTGTAATGTAGTTTCCTGGATTTTTTAAATAAAATTTTTATTCTCTTTCCATATATAATTTAATATTTCCCCTTTTATCCCTTCAGGTACATATTTCAGTGTTGTTAATTATATTCACAATGTTGAGATATCATCACCACAGTCAATTACCAAAATATTTCTGTCATTCCAAATAGGAACTCTACATTTTAAGGTCTATCTTCCTATTCCCTAGCCCCACCCTACCTGCTGTATCATATTTTCCAGATTTTGACTTCACAAATTTGCTTATAATATTAATTTTTTGTCAGTGATATCATAAAATATTTGTCCTTTTGTGTCTCGCTTATTTCACTCTACAAGATGTCTTAAACCTTTAAGTAAAGAATCATGAGTAGAATGAGAAACAAACAGTAGAGAAAATGAGATGAACTGATGTGGAATCTAGGAAAAAAAACATGTATCTCATTAAGAATGGAAGGAAAGAACTAAAAACAAGAAAAGGAACAGAAATAGAGCAGTTAGAAAATGGGAAGAATATAAGGAAGAAGAATGATGTGAATGACAATGCAAACAAGCAAAAATACAAAATAAATGAAAAGGATATTTTTCTGTGCAAATAAATTAAAATTAAGAAGTACAATAGAAGTAAATTTAAATTGAGTGGAGATAAAAATTAATGCTAGTAGAGAAAATTGAAACTTAGAAGTAAAGTGACAACTGAAATTAAAAGTATCATATATAAATTTAGAAGTAATTGTAAGTAAGTTTAAATTTATTAGATTTATTTAAACATAAATATAAATTTAAGTAAAGCTTAAAATTTAGAATTATTAATACAAAATATGAAGATGAAAGAAAATGTTGCTTCTGATAGTGTTACTATTTCTGGATTATGACCATAATATACTCTTCTTTCTACACTTGCAATTTATAATGAGAGTTGTGCCTTCTGCATGCAGTATCACTACTCTTAAAATTGTGATTGAATCATAGGTAATTGTTATCACTTGTTAAAAGTATGTTAAGTTCATAGATTCTCTGACTTTTCTGAATATATTTGTAATGTCACAAAAAGGGAATGAATTTTATTATAAAACTATTAGCTTTGTGAAATCATAAAATATTTTTGACAACACAAACCAATGAAAAAGAAAAAAATCACAACACTGGAATATTCATCTTCATTATATAACTACAGAAAAAATAAAATTGAAAATGTCGCTACCAATGGGTGAGCTGCCAGGTCCCGTGTTCAGGTGTGCTGTCAGGCCCTATGTGTGGGTGCACCACCAGGCCCTGTGAGCAAGTGAGTGAGTCCCTAGGCCCCACAAGGTGTGCAGCAAGATGATGATGTAAAAGGAGAGTGACACAAGGGAGAGCAAAGATGAGACACACTGAAAAACCAGGAACTAAAGTGGTGCAGGTGGTATGATGCCTCTCTCCCACATCGGAGGTTCCGAGGATCAAATCCCAGTGAAGACAGGAGGTGAAGGATGAGAAGAAAACATGGGAAACAGACACAGAGTCACCCAATGAATGGACACAGAAACAGCAAAAATGGGGGGGAGGGGCTAAAATGGATAAAAATACATAAATAAATCCTTAAAAAAATGTATAGGGGAGGAAGATATAGGCTATAGTTGGTAGTAATATTTGATGATGCTCTTTCATGATTTCTTAATAAATGTTTCACAACAATGCAGGGGGTTTGTGGGGTGATGGGTGGGAGGCCTGTATGATGTTATGAATGTTTGTTTTGTAAATTCACAATGTTTACTGAACATTTATAGTTTATGTATGTTCATGTATGAATGATATACTTCAATAACATTTTTTAAAAAATGTCACTACCAAGAATTGTAATAAAACATAATTTTAAAAATAATCATAAAGTCATCCCAAGCAGGAGACAAGTGTGTATTGGTGAATATGAATAGGTATTAAGCAATTTCTTCAAATGTGGGGTCTGTTGATAGGAATATCATCTTTTGAGATTTTCAATGCATTGTAAAATATCAAGACATTCTTAAAACTTCAGACATATAAAATATGATAAAATGTTTACAACAAATTTATGAGTAATCATGGAATCATATATAGCTAATAATTTATAAATAGATCCATATATATCAAATTATTCGATATATTTAGTAGGTAATGAAATTATGGATATTATAGACATTTACATCTTTGGGGTCAATTTCCAATGAATATTTTACTGTGGTTCACCTTCATATCTTTGCTTCACAGATGGTAAACGATAGGATTAATGGTGAAAATTAACAAAGAGCATAACACAGATAAGAAGTTTCATTGATGATGGAGATTGGCAGTTATAACCTAAACACACAATCAATCCAGAGGATAGGCACATGTTTCCCATTGTGAAGTGGGGTATGCAGCTGGAGAGAGTTTTAAACTTGCTTTGTGCATAGGGTATCCTTAGGACAGTGGCAAAAAATCTGAACATAGGTAAAAATAATTAAAATTAAAATTTTCAAAGCAAAACAACAGCTAACAAATAATAAAGGTATATTATAAAATATGCTATGCAGAACAAAAAGTGTAAGAAAAGATTACAACATAAAAGAACTATTGCATTTTATTGAGCCCATAGAATCTTCCAGAGAATATATCTCCAACCTGAATGGCGCCACAGACACATCCACTGAGCTATGAGGCCATCACCATTCTTTTATATATATATTAATGATACTTAGATTACATAAATGTTACATAAAAAATATGGGGATTCCCATATGCCCTACTCCCCATACCTCCAAATATTCCCACATAAGCAGCATCCTTCTATTGGCCTTAGTGCAAAGGATGGAAGATAGCAGCATAGCTATAATAGGATATGACTATAAAGAGGACATACTCTGTGTCATCAATAAATGAAATGAAAAAATTTTAAGGCACATCCTACAAAGGTTATGGAATAACTGTTTGTCAGAGAGTTCATGATGCATTTGGGAACAGTGCTAGAGCTATAGGGAATATCAACTGAGAACATATTTTTCAGAAAAAAATAGTTGGGGGCATGGAGATACTGGTCAATAATGATGAGGGTGAAAATGAGAAGATTCCCCAACATTTCTGTTATGTCAATGAGGAAGAAGATTGTGATGTACAGTCTCTGTAGCATCCAGTATTTAGGAAACCAAATGAGCAATAATTTCATTATGATTTTCACATTGGAAAATTTCTTAGGCATGGTTTTCCATATCTGGTGTAGTCATTCATAGGCAAGACAAGTGGGTCCTATGAAACAGAAGTGGATCGATGTGGTGGATGATAGATTTAGCAGTTGGTCAGTTTCCCTGCAGCCATGGTGACCCCATATCAGCTGGAAATGGTGATTTCCTTCCAGGCTGCTGCCAAGCCAAATATGTAGAAAACAGGAGCAGGAGGAGAAACTAATCTTGACAGGGTGGTCATGTAACCACTTCCCATGGGAGACATTTTCAGTAACTTATCTTTGCCCTCTATAACCACCCAGCCTGTCTGACTCTTGCCTTGGAATATAACATCACTGCTTTCCCCTGGATCTTAGTGCCTTGCCCATATCTTTTGGTCCAACTTCTCCCTTTCCTGATAAATGAGGTTCTCAAGACAACTCAAATATACTCCATGATGTTCACAAAGTTATTGGTGGCCCAAACAGGAGTAGACATTGCACATTAATTTCCAGGTTGTGTGCATTAGGCTCTGTGGGTTCATCCTATGTTTGGCACACATTTCAAGGCCCACTTCTGTAATCCTAACTCTCCATCAGGTGTCCCTAAACTCCCACCATCCTGGGAATTATGTGGCTGGCATAATGGTGTAAAAATCCGGATGATCCAATGGCAGTGGTTGAAAGGAGAGTCCTAAGTGATATGTCCTGGTCTCCCTTTCAGAACCAATCCTCATTTTGATGTAACGTCAGATAGGCAGAAAAGCCTGGATCCCTATCCCACCTTCAACCTCTTTCTGTGCTATGAAGCAGGAGAAGACTGTTTTAACTTTCCAGGGAACAGTTGAGTTCAACTTCCAGAGGGACCAAGTAAAGCAGACAATCCATCCAGTAACAGAGTTGTGAAGGTGTAAACACCAAAGCTTCTTTTTAAGGAGTCCATTAAAGTTCTCTACAATGCCAGCTACCTGAGGGTGGTTGGCATCATGGCACAGATATTGTGATGGGTATGTTCATGTGCCATCTTGGTCAGGTAATGGCACTTAGTTGTTTGGTTAAGCAAGCATCTGCATAATTGTTACTGTGAGCATAGTTCCTGGACTTGACTCTTCAGTAAATTGATTACCTCTACATTAACCCAGAAAATTGCCTCAGCTGTGTGAGGACAAGGGATGTATATTAGCTTGATTTTTTGCATCCTCTTATGCACCCAGAGAGTGAACTCCTCAGGAGTTGGTCCCATATATTCCAAATATCTTTGGTAAATTTTATCTCTGGTAACTAGGTGCAGCAGCATTGCAGCTCCATACCAGGAGTGGCCCAGTGGACATCCAAGAATTAGGTTTAAAATTAGAGAGGTAGGAATGCTTTTATGGCAAAATGACAAGGAAGGATCACTGGTTTACGGGGTTGGTTGGGGGAACATTTGAGACAGGGCACACCTAGAGCAGGCTTCTAGGGAGTGTGTGAGTGTTCATTATGTCATAATGTGTTGTATCAGTGGGTGGAGACTCACATAATGAACAGGAAAGAGTTGGAATCTCATCTTTGGGGGACTGGTTCATTCAGAAATTGACAGGGTGGGAGTCCCTCAAGAGCAAGGGCAGTTCCTAATATGGGAGGACAAACCAGTGTGGAAAGCCCTCTTGTTGCATGTAACTATGAATCTTGTCAGCCAACGAGTCAAGCCAGGGGATAATCATGGGCCCCGGGGGAATGGGGTGAGAGGAACAGAATAGATCAAACAGGGGATATTTGTTCTTCATTACCATACAGTGATGGACATGGGACATGATAAATATCATCAAAATTTATAAAAGTATACAGTCTAAAATGTAAATCATAGTATAAACCATTGAAATGTTTAGTAGCTATGTTTCATTATTTGTATATCACTTATAACAATGTTACCATCCACATATAAAAAGTTATTAATATCAGGAGGAGGAAACAGGGAGGATGTTGGGTATATGACGGTCTCCTGTATTCTGTGTGTGATTTTGCTGTGATTTGAAACTTCTTTGAAAACAAAATGAAAAATAGTGAGACACTGGAGAATGAGAGCAGGAAGGTGCCACAGAACACTGGACACCAGATATTACAGTGATGAATGGCAAAAGGTCAAAAAATTTTTTTTTAATTTTTAAATTTTAATATCTCAATCTTTTAATTTAATTTTATTATAATTTTTTTAAAAATTTATGTATTTTATCTCTTACATTTAAAATTATCATTATTATTTCATTTTCCTATTAATTGTATTCAGCTACTGTAATGGCTTCATCTTCAAAGAGGCTTTGGATCACAGCAGGGTTACAACAGTGGTGGGGAGGATCATTGGTGTGGGGTGTCAGGGATGGGGGATTCATGGGAGGAAGTTCACCTGAGCATAATTATAAGGTATATAAAAATGCTTAAATATTCACGGGGCATTGTCACAGTGGGTGGAGAATCACTCAATACATGAGAGAATCCTGAACTTCCATCCTGGAGTTCTCTGCCTGCCACATACTTTAAGGGAGCAGCAACAGTACCCCAAGTGCAGGGGCAGTGACTGGTGAAGGAGGATGATCCACTGATGGGCCCTTGATATTGATGACTAGCCTTATGAGTCTTTACTTTTGAAATTGAAACTTAGCCTATTGTTAAGGGGTGCCTAAGAGTTGCCTAATGAGAGCCTCCTTGTTGCTCAAATGTGGCCTTTCTCTAAGCCAAACTCAGAATATGAATACATTACCTTCTATTCCGGCGTGGGACAAGACTCCTGGAGATTAGCCTCCCTGGCACCGAGAGAGAGCTACCAAGTGCCAACTGGCAATGCAACTGGAAAAAGACCTTGAATAAAAGGGGGAAAGGTAAAGACAAATGAGTTTATATGGCTAAAAGTCTTCAAAATGAAGCAGGAGGTTATCCCAGAGGTGACGCCTATGCACATCTCAGTAGGATCTCATAGAATTCTAAAGTGCATATCACCCCAAATAGTGGAGCTTCTGAGGGCTCTTGAGACACCCAAGTCCTATGTCAGGGTGGGTAGCTCTGGAGTTTGGTGCCTTTCAAGTGGGCCCTAATTTGGAGTTTGTGGTCCTGAGAGTGACAGACTTGGACTGAACTATGCTTTCCCTGAACATGGCTTATCTGTCCCTTCTATTCAAAATTTTACTTGGTGCTGGAGTTTGTATGTATATGTCCAGAGACTTGAATCTTTGAGCTGTCCATGTGCCAGCTGGGCCTGGAAACTTGGTAGAGCAGCAACTCCTACTCTATAGGTCATTTGACTCACTCAGGACAATTGGCTAGTAGATGATGATGGACAACGGCCATCTCAGGGAAGGGAGAGAGCCTGCAGCTGCAAGCAGGATAATCCCATCCATCTTCCCCATGGGATATAAGCCCCATCTCAATTGGACATGGAGTGGACATCACCATCCCAGACTCCTCAGGATGGGGGGAAGAGCTATGGACTAGAGTGGACTTACTTGTATTCTACTATAGACATATTTTGATTCATGCAATGGAAGAAATTACAACACTGATGTGAAACCAGTGGCCACTGGAAGCTCTGGGGGCAGGGAGAGGGAAAAGCAGTTGTAATTTGGGGGCTTTTTTGGGACTTGGGAATTGCCCTGAGTGACACTGCAATGATGGATATGGGCCATTTTATATCATCATATAACATGCAGAACTCTGTGGGAGAGAGTGCAGTCTACCATGTGAACTATGGTCCATGCTTAATGGCAAAGCCCCAGGATGTGTTTATCAATTGCAACGAGTGTGCCACACTAATGAAGGATGTTCATGTGGGTGAGTGTTTGATGTGTGGGGAGTGGGGCATATGGGAATCCCTATATTTTATGTGTAACATTTATGTAATCAAGGTATCTTTTAAAAAAATAAAAAAATTACTATATTAAAAAAAGAATTATGTTTTTATCAACTCCTGTCCTCTCTTACTTTCTTTTCAAAAATCATATGATTTATTAAACCTGGGTCACTTTAATGAATCCCAAAATTCCCAAGGTCATCCTCACCTCTGACACTCATTTTAAGATTGGATTTCATTTAGGGTTTCTATTTACATATAAGCTGTGTTAAAAATATATCATCAACAAATACTGCAGAAATTATTCTAGTAAGTGGAATTTTTCCCATTATTTTGTTTATACTTTTAATTAATAGAAACTTTTCATTTATATGATGTTAAAGTATATGTTCTTAATAAATTTTTCCTAGAAAATTATAATCTATATCATACAATGAGAAAAATACCCTTCTATATTTCCTTCTGATTGTACTTTAACTTATCACATTTTGTCTTTGAATTTCCCTAGGATTCAGGGGGAATTTATAGAACGACACCAGTCTCTTTCATGATTTGTTTCCTAAATAATTAAGCTATTCATTGTATTTTTTGTTGAGCAGTCATTTATTTTCCAAATAAAATGAAATTACATTTATCATATGTTAAATTAACCATGAGAGGATAATTACCTTCCCTATTCAGGGCTGCTCTTTCTTGTTTTTGCTTCGTATGGAACACAGCACCATAAGACCAAATGATCATGTTATTCATACATGATATCAACTTCAACTGCATCAGTCATATGATTTAGGAAAATAATCAAGGTATCTTCTCTAGAATATTTAAAGTGTTTTTACATATCCACAGGAGATTATGCAGTTTTATTCATGAAGACTCTACATTTTATGTGGCAAGCATTTGAT
>JAQZBX010099041.1:0-11515 GCA_029593785.1 Cabassous unicinctus
TCTCTGGAAGTACACCTTAAAACTCCTGCATTACATATAGGTTTGAGTAGAAGGGACTGATGGACCATGTGCAGGGATGACTTGTTTGAGTCCAACTCTGTCACTCTCAGGAACACAGATGCCAATGAAGAGCCCACTAATTAGGCATCATTCTCTGGGGCTATCCCCACGTGTATAGGACCTGGGTGTCACCAGACCCCTTAGGGGTCCCTCAGTGTGGGGTGATATCCACTTAGGTGTTCTATGAGATCCTACTGAGGTATGCATAAGTATTACCTCTGGGATGACCTCCCGACTCTCTTTGAAGTCTCTTAGCCATGTGAACTCATTTCTCTCTACCTTTTCCCCCTTTTATTCAAGGTCTTTTTCTGAACATGTTGCCAGTTGGCACTTGGTATTAATCCCTCGTTGCCAGGGAGGCTCATCCCCGGGAGTCATGTCCCACGTTGGGGGGAAGGTAATGCATTCAAATGCTGAGTTTGGCTTAGAGAGAGGCCACATTTGAATAACAAGGAGGCTCTCATATGGTAACCCTTATGCACCCCATAACAGTAGGCTAAGTTTCAATTAGAAGAGCAAATACTCATAAGGCTAGTCCTCACTAACAAGAACCCATCAGTGGGCCATCCTCTTTTGCCAGACACTGCCTCTGCACTCTGGGGACACATATACATTTAAAAAAAGAAGTATTTGAAAACTTGAGTAATTAAATTATCCTTATGTCATTTGTAACATATTGTACAGATGCTTGCTAAATACCAGGGTGTCTAGTCAACTGAAGCCACAGTAGTAAGAAGGGAATGCCACTGAAGAATGTTATCTTATAATAAATATGACAGTTGTAATAATAATACAGACTAAGTGGTGTGAGATTCCAGAAGGTGAATCAGCTGTTTAGGAAAATCATATGTGCTGGCTTTAAAAATTTTGTATTTTAAATTACACAGCTAATAAACTCTTCTTATAGACAACTTTGTCATAAAATGTGTTGCCATCTAAAGTTTTAAGTGTTATATAATGATGCATTCATAGTTTAACTCGGTCAAGAAGTTTAAAAATGCCTTGAAAGATTTAACATGTGAGCAAATGTTTAAAGGACCCTGACACTCATGTGAGCAAATGTTTAAAGGACCCTGACACTAAAACGGCGAGGCTTTAATAAATCACATACATATTTTATCCCAATTTTATAAGGTGGTCTGAACCAAGCACCTGTTAATAAATCAGCTTTTATGACCAGGAAAAAAAAAAGTTTAAAAGTGAAATAAAATGATACGTCACAGTATCATTCAGTTATTTTATTATTAAATTTTAAAGTAATAAAATAATTTTATTATTGAATTTTGCTTAGGCTCTTCTACGCCTTTGAAAATTGATTCAAAGTAATCCAGGGTGAACTAATTAAAACAGGATCTTTGATCCTAAAACAGGTCATCTGACTGATTCCATAGTTAATTTTACAATTAAGGTGTTTCTGAAGTGTCAGTGTGTTCAAATTAGTAGACCCTACTAAAGTGTCTGCATTGTGAGCACTAGGGGGCCTCCTAATATCAGTGATATACGCCTAGTATAATTGTATTCTGAATACAAAGATTAGAAACTGGCACGTTTAAATTTCAAGACCCCATTCATCATGCTAAGAAGCCCAGCTCTTGGAATAAAAATTTTAAGTCCTGAACTATATTGGAAACAATTAGCTGTCTTTAGAGATAAAAAGAGGATTTCTTGACAGTGACTGGCTTTGGCCTATAATGAAGGCCATGTATTCTTTAGCTGTCAAAGAACTGGACGTTGAGAAAAGCCTCACTTCTCAGAATTTGGGGTATTCTGAATTGACTTTGAACAGCCCCCGCGTGTTCTGTTAGCTTTATGCATGTTCTAAGACGCACTCTACACTCATTCTATGTGCTACCTTTCTTTCGGTCCTGATAAACTTGCTGGTTTATTTGATGTCATGGTTCAAACTCCTCTACAGGCAGTTTCCTGTTTGTCTCCTTGCCACATGTTTTTTTTTCGGAGATGTTTGGTGTCTGGTGAGTCCTGGAGTGAAAGTAACTCCTATCTGGGATCTGAATCTGAAGTAAATATGGAATCCCCCTGCCCTTCCCCTCTCCATTTCTCCAAAAAGAACAAAACAAACTTTATTTGCGCCTGTTGATTTTATTTTCTGTAGTCACCCTTGAGCTCTATTGCTTAGTGAACAAGGTTTTTAGCTAGGTGTTTAGTGTCTGTTGGAGTTGGCAGAAACTTACTTTCTTAAGGTCCCCCCTATTCCTCCCTTTCTTGTACCTTTTACTCCAACTCAGATTTTCACTGATTTTTTTCTCTTTGTCTTTCTATGTCGCTCCCCTCCCCCACCCTCATCCCATCAAGGCCAGTCAGAATCCTTCTCCTTTGTCCAGATTGAATTCATAGATTTTCCTAATCTTAGGTGATCTTTTTCTCCTTTAAATTCCTATAGCACTTAGTTGGTACCTCTTCTGTGACATAATTTATATTTGATTGGTCATCATAGCTTTATGTGCAATTACAGTACCTTCCGTTATGAGGTAAAAGCTTCTTGAAGACAAAATTGTGTTATGTAATTTTTTGTAGCACCCTATAGTACCATATATATATATATATATAATAGATGTTTAATGAATAGTGCTTTACCAAATGTTTTATTTCTTTTAAAAGATTATCTAATTAATGTAAGTAGAAATTATTCAGGAAGTAGTATACATGGAAAAGAGAAGATAGACATCTGTTTGAATGATTTTGACACTAATTTTCTAATAGATTGTAACAAAACTTTTGATGAGGACTTAGTATTAGGGAAATACTGGAAGGGTATCTTGCCTGGAGATTAGTATAACTATACAAAAATAAAAATGACAACATATGGCTAGAAAAGATTTATTTCAGATGGAAGTAGAGGAGGAAATAGAAAGCTAGTTTAGAGCTAGCTTTGGATTACAATTTGCTTTGGTGTGGCTTACAGCAAAACTATAAATGTATTCATTCATTCATGCTGAGAAAACACATAGTAATCTTTAAGGCTATTTAAAGGATCTGAAGTTGGGCCAGCAACCGAAATACCTGTACACAATGGTTGATGCCCTTTCTTCTGGTCTGTATAATTTTAAAAGGATTTCAAAAACTCCTTTTCAGTTATTTGTAAGTACATAATTCTTGTATATACATGATGTTTATTGATTTGAAAAATAATTCGCTTTCTTCGTTCTAGGCAAGATATGAGAAGCAAAATACTGATTGATTGCCCATTTCCCAAGGTTAACTTTTAAAGGATGGCTTAGTTGAAGCTGTAAGAGCAATAGCAATCAGCCGCAGGTTACTTCATTCCTCTGGAGACTGACAAGGATGCCACCTGATTATTTATAGGGCATTCTAGAATATCACTGCCTTGCTATGGTGATGTGGGTAGACTCTACATTTATCTTGCATGTCACTCTGCCTCAGAGATTTTCAGTGCTGTACCATCTTAGTTTAGAGTGATTCCTAGAATGTTAGTGTACTGAGAAAATTCTGTTGGTTACTACAAAGGGCATTTAGAAAATTGGCTATAACTTACAATGCCAATTACTTTGTTGTTCACATGGAAATAGTTAACATATAAAAATTGTCACTTATAGCAGCTACAAATTTCAGAAGGATATGGAGTGAGAATAATGGATGCTGTTAATGAAATTATATAACAGTAGCTAGAAAGTGCCATCAACACTCTAGAAAATGGTAAAAGAGCTGTGAATCAGAAAAGATGGCAGTTATATTTGGCAGTTAAGTGGAATCATAGCAACTTGAACCACTTTAATTGTGTTACTCCTCACTTTCCTGTAGTTTGCCTATATTAATGGAAGCTAACATACATGGATGTTTATCAGGCTTAAAATTCCAAAAAGTTTTATATATACCTGTATTGGTTTCCTATTGATGCTATAGCAAATTACCACAAAGTTAGTGACTTAAAACAACAGAAAATTAACAGTTCTGAGGCCAGAAGACTTTACAGGACTAAAGTCAGAGTGTCGACAGGACTGGTTCCTTCTGGAGATTAAAGGAAAATCTGTTCTTTGCATCCTCTGGTGGCTGCTGGCATTCCTTGGCTTCTGGCTGCATCACCCCAGTCTTTGCTTCTGTGGTCACATTGCCTGCCTTATCCTCCTCTGTAGTCAAATCTCCCTCTGCCTATCCCTTATAAAAAGGATACTTGTGATTGCATTTAGGGCTCACCCAGTTAATCCAGGATAATATCCCATCTCATAACACTTGATTTAATTACATCTGCAAAGACCCTTTTGTCATATAAGGTAATATTCACAGGTTCCATGGATTAGGACATGGATATCTTTGGGGGGCCATTAGTCAGCCTTCCACAATGCTCATTATGATATACCCAGAACTAACATTAAGTGATCTTTTCCTCTGAATTGCGTAGCATTTAGTTGACAATCTCTTCTATCTACTATTTTAACCAGAATATTTTAAGTGTATTTCATTTATAAGGAAGAACTTTAGCCATTTTCTCTTGCTGATCGTGTCATTAGTTGTTTTCTAAAAGTAAACTCAGTGTTTAATTTTTTTTGAGGAACTACCTATTATTTTTATTTTCTTTCCTGAGAAATGTTCTGCCTCTTTGAAAATTCAGGGTATTGATTCTGGAGTTGGGGTGGCTGGTACTTTTTCTAACTTCAGATCTTCTTTAAGAGATTTAATGTTGAGGATAACTCCTTTAAAGCCTGGCATAGTAGTGCTCTTTATAGAGAATGAAATACTAAGATGATCTGACCTATAGAAGAACAGTTCTTTTCATTTATGTTTAGCTGGAATTTAATGCTTCTAGTTTCTCTCTGATCCTATAAGGAGATTGCTGGCAATCTTAGTGGTTTCAGGAGATAAGAATGTTTCCTAATTGGGATGTTATTTATCTATATCTAATGGTTTTAAAAGAAGAACTGGGAATCCATTCAATAAATAAAGACTTTTAAAATCTTTTTGAAACTCATGGAGAAAATTAAACTGAATATAGCATTAGTCATAGTCCTTTAAATGGAAGAAAATATTAAAATGAATTTTGCTAGTAGAATTGTGAAAATATGATGGCAAACCCAGACAAAAATCCATGGGAATAAAATTTATTTGGATATTATTTTCATATCCACAATTTTTTGGTCCTACCTGATAAGAAAAAAAATGAAAAAAAAAATAAGTTTCTATGTAGTTCAAAGATTTTTAGTCATAGATGAGAAGATCTTTAAATATCTTAAGAAGTGAAAAAAATACAAAACTTCAATCAAAGAGCCTGGGTAGGCGTTGCAGAATTCTTTGAGATAAAAAATTTAGTGACATTTAACTTAAACCTATGGCTGTAGGCTATGAGGACTGTGAGATCAACTTTGTCTTTAAGTAATGAAGTTCCTACTATACACAATAAGTATTGGAGTCATTAAGAAGAATCAGGAATATCTTGGCTGACATTTCTGATAATAAAATCTTGATCAGCTAAAATGGTGTCATCAAAGTAGCTTGGGATGACATGATTGTTTCACTAATGAGTAGGCAACTTTTAACTTCAAGATTTAGAATTAAATATAAATACATTTAAGAATCAAACTCATGGTATTAGTAGTTTTTTGCTAAAGAGGCAGTAAGTACATTTTTTATATCTATTTATAACTTGACCCATTAGAGTAACATAAGATGGGTGAAATATTTAAAAGTAAGTAGAATGTCTTAAGGGTATTAAGTTTGTAAATGGGAGAAAATATTCCAAACCCTTAAAGATCATTTTTGGTTAGATGCTGATCATTGTGAATGTAATGTTAAGCAGTGGATTTTTTTTTTTTATTTAACAGAGTATTGGACTTTATTCTGGTAGACAGTTATTTGTGGATTAGCTTGAACTTTCAAAGTCTTATTTTTCAGCTTTGTTGGGGCAGATCTAGAGCAGGCATTACTCTAGGACTAGCCCTACTACTAAGTTGTGATGCTTTTTTGGGTCTTTCCTGAATGCTCTCAATGTTCAAAGAGGCTTCTCCTCTGTGGCTCATTACATCTTGAATGACCTCCAGCCCTGTGTAAACTCTTGGAATTTTTCAGCTTGCAGATTCCTGGTCATTCTTGGCCTATGCTTGTGGAGTTTCAACCTACGCATGCATGGGTTATTACCTAGTTCTCAAGGCTCTTTGTCTAAAAGATTCTTTTTTCTCCATATACTACCCTACAAACTCCTGCTGCCTCTGCCTTACCAAACTCTAGTCATGTCTATTTACATTCCATTGTCCAAAGCAAGACAAATGGCCATGCCCAATATCAATGAGGCAGAGAAGTATAATCTCTCTATATGAAAGCATAGCAAGAATGGGGAGGGAATGAGTAATTGTGATCAAGTAAGACACTCTACTACAGAGAGGTAAAACAAAGTCCTGGCAACCCATTACTCCAGTGTTTCCCAAATATGGAGATGTTAAGAATGATGGCAATATGCAGATGAGGTTGAAGATGATGAAATGATGATGATGATGATAGTAAAGTGTTCATAAATGTTAGCTAAATGCTACGCATTATTCTAATTGACTTACATGTATTGATTCTCCTAAGACATAATAATCCCATGAGATAGGTATTATGATTATTACCATTTAAAGATAATGAAATTGAAGCTTAAAGTTAAAGTTCTTGTCCAAAGTTGTAATGCTCAGTTGTGAAATTAGGTAGTTGGACTTAGGGTTAATAAGTATAACATATGGTTAATATGGTATACTATATTCCATCTTAGCATATTAAAGATTCTGAATAGTGAAGAAATCTTCAGTGAAGAAATCTGTTTAACTTTATTAAACCCAGTTTTCCCATTTTAAAAAAAATTTTGGAACTCTGTCGGAGTTGGGGGAGTATCTATTATCAATTATTAGACCAATATACCATGACATGTCTGTACTATAAGATCCTCGTGGGCAAATCCAATATCCTAATTGACTTTATAGTTTAAAGTTAAGAGCACTAACTTTGATGTCAGATAGATGTGGTTTTCTCCCAACTCTGTTTTTCCTTAGCTATGCTCTCAAGCTTTCTCAGCCTATTTCTCATAAAATACAACTAATGACAGTATCTACCTTATACTTGTTGGGACAATTAAATGAGATGACTATAGAAGCATTTATCACAGTGCTTGGTAAATAGTAAGAGCCAAATAAATGTTAGCTTTTATTGTTGCTCTTATTGCCATTCCTATATAGTTACATAGTTATTTTAATAAGTATTTGTTGATATACTTATATAGTTTTATATATACTTATATAGTTTTCAGATATATTATTTAATATTTTACCTTATCTACAGTTTTAAATTTGGCTAAAATTTATAGAAAATATACAGCATGTTAATATGTTTGATAGCATCATCTCTGATAAACTAATGATTTAGATTTGCTACATGGAGAGAAGAGAGACTAAAATGTTGTATCTTTTTTTTAAATTTTAGAGACTTATTACTACATTTCTCCATTAGTTGGTGTCTTTTTCTTGGTTCTAACTCCTATCTGGATTATAATAGCTGCCAAACACCCAGCCACAAGGACAGTTCTCTACTCAGGATGGGAGCCTGTCATAACAGCTATGGTTATAAGTAGGTTAGTATTAAAATGTATGTGTGTATATTCCATTTTGCATGTATGTATGTGTATTTTAAACCAAATTAATTGCCCATTTTTATTTCTTGGGTCATTTTATATATCCAGCTCTTTATTATCCTAAGTAATAAGGAATTTAAGTAACAGGAGTTATTAAAATCAGGAGATGTATAGAACCTCCTGTGGCTACCAGTTTCAAACTTATCTCCAACCAAATCTTTACCAGATTGATAAGTAAATTTTGTGTTGTATATCTATGTTTGTTTGTTTTAATCTGGCAAGGACATATATTATTTATTTTGAATAGTAAGTTGCTCACATAAGTATCAGAAGCCTTAGAAATGTACTTACCATTTGTTTACTTCCACTTCTAAGACTCTGACAGGACTTAAAATATAACTAAGGATGTATACAAAAGATTTAGTTGCAAGGATCTCATCACAGTGGGGTTTTCTATAACAAAAGAGAGAAAGAGAGAACAACTTAAAGATCTGACAATCAGATATCAAATAAATTATGCTATATAATAAATAACTTATGTTACAAAGTGGAGTATTTATTATTCAGCCATATCAACCTTTCTATTGCTATGGAAAGATGCTCAATTCACATTTGGTGAAATAAAGCAAGCTAGGAAAGAGTATGAATTTCCTGTTTATCATGGTGTATTGATTCATCTATGGGACTCCCGCAAGAAGCAAGCTGATCTGAACCTCAGAACCCTGAAAAGATGAAGGAATTAGAGGCTCTGAGTACTTCAAAAGGCTGAAATAGAAGATGATTGATTGAAAGTTTAGGTAAGGAGCAATAAGATTCCAAAAGTCATCCTCTAGCCCGATCACTCAGATGACTGCCCCCTCCCCCTGTAGCAGATGACAAGAATTAACTTTGGAGAGAGTAAATCAGAGAGGCTCAGGATTCAGAAACACCTGCACAGGAGAGGGTGTAGATTAAACACTGTATGTAAAATTGGAGGATTAAGTGAACCCTACCCACTTCCCCTTCTTTGCTTCAGAATGCTGGCAGTCAGGCTTATATCCTCAGGCAGAAGATTAGATGATTCCTTTCAGAGGAAACTCACCAGCACAAAAGAAAAGACCTGTAGATACTGTCTTTTGTGGGACCTTTAGTGAAAGAGCTGTGTGCCCGCCAGATCACGCTGCAGTTTGGCCCACCCTCTGATAGTCTCGGCCCATGAACACCAAGAGAAAGCTCCAAGTATGCTTTGCAGTGCTCTTTAAAGAGGATCAGACACTAAAGGAACACCAGGCATTTGATGAAGGCCTCTATCATGAGAGCCAGAGACAAAAGCGAAAAACAGTAATCCTCAAAGGAATGCAAGGACATTTGAAAAACCTCAGGAAACTATCATCAGTTTATTTGGATAAATAAGAGAAGCTGTGGCATCCATAATATGAGATCAGTATGTTCTAGTAAGAAGGATTTTCAAAATAAGGAAGAAGCCTTGGGAATTTATATATATATATATATATAAATAGCAGAAACAAAATGAAATTTAGTAGAAAAATTGGAAGATGAAGTTGAGGTACTCTTCTGGAAAGTAGAATAGAAGGCAAACAGGTGGACAATAAAAGGCAAACAGTAAGGAGAGAAAATCATCAAAGAAATAATAAAAGAAAATTGCCCAGAACTGAAAAACATGAGCTCCAGTTGAAAGAGCCCACTAAGTACCAGAACAATGAATTAGAGCAGGAGGGAGCCAAATCAAAGCTCATCATCATGAACTCCAAAAGCTTCATGAAAGGAAAAAGAGGAGTTAGACATGAAGAATTGGGAATGAGAATGGCATCAAACTTTTCAATAGTAACAACAAAAGTGATTTCTTCAAAATTCTTAGGTAAAATTATTTTGAACATAAAATTTAGCTAGAGTATCAAAAAGTGTTTTAAGGGTAGACTAAAGAAATTTTCAGACATGCAGGATCTCATAAAATATATTTCCTATATGCCCTTTTGTATAAAACTAATCGAAGATACGGTCTTATCAAAATGAATAAATAAGTCAATAAAGATGGTGATACAGTAATGAAAAAACACATTCTGTGAGAGCATGTATTTCATTTTTCTCTCGTGTAGATCGAATTTTTACTGGACGATCCAGGCAGTAGAATCCCATAAAATAGTGAGACTGATAAACAGGATCCCAGAAATTATTGGGACTTGGTCATAGTTCATCAAACAAGATTCAACATGGGAGGGATTAAAGGAGAGACACAGGATGGCAGCTGTACATCAGTCCTAGATATAAACCATCAGACTGATAGGAGAACAGTGAGGTTAAGGAGGGCTGTCTCTAAGCAAAAAAAGTGGAATTGATTGGCTACATGATGAGTTTGTATTGAGAGACTTTAAGCTTTGTTGCAAATTTGAGGGTGAATTAGTAATAGGGACCTAAAAAACTAAGAAAAGAAAAATAAGAGGCAAAGCAAAAAGTATAAATGAGGAAATCTAATAGTATACTTTGTTACTCAACTGTGAATAATTCAATAGTTAAAATAATATAAACTCTAAATACTCAAATACTATAATCAAAATGGCAGGATGAGGGGAGAAAGGGAATTGTGAAGGACTAAAGTGGAAAGGGGAAGAAGGGTAAGGAGTGGAAGGGAAGGGTAAGAAAGACTAAATCCTCACCTGCCATAGTGGGAAGTCATTAATTTTAATCATTTTTAAAGTAATGCTCCCATAATATGTTAAGCTGTCTTTTGTCTGTTATTGTTTTTGAAGTTGAAATAAAGTTTAAAAAATAAAGAAACAGCAGTAAAACATGTTATTTAAAAATATAGAATTAAATGTTGGAAAAAAGAGCTAAAGAAGTTGAAAAGAATTGCCAGTGGAGAGCAGGAACTGGGGGTGGAGCTGAAGACTATTATTTTATTATAATCTTTGTGCTACTTTCACTTTTAAAATAATGCACATGCTTGTTTGATAAAAATAAATTTTAATAAAAGTGAAGAAAACTACTTTAACAATTTGATCTAGGTTTTATTTTTTAAGATAAGCATGATAAAATTGTCTGGAAAGCTACACATGAACACATAATAGGAATTTGTTTCTGAGTGATGTTACTGTAGGTGATTTTTATTTTCTTCTTCTGTTTGTCTCTCTTCCAATTTTTTCTATAATAAATTTTATTACCTGGGTAACAAAAATACTTTAAAATGTAATTTAGCAAGTATTTATGTTATATCTACAGCATAATCTACATGTTTTGGCAGGAAGATTTATTCTTTGACTCGTAACTTTTTTTTCTGTGAAATGTGTGTCATGTTTTTTAAATTTAGGGCTTGAAATATTAAAGTATTTGTAAGGATGACTATTTTTGGGCTTTATAATGTAACTTTTAAATAGAAACTCTTAGTAGTTCATAATTCATTTATTTACTAAATAGTTAAAATATTAAAGATTTAATTACTTTAAACAATTAGGTAGTGGTAAAAGCATGTGATCTGATATTTTGACAATCAGTCCAATTTTGGGATATCATGTGGTTGATTTTTCTATAATGTGGAATGTATTTTATTGGAAGATTTAGACAGCAGGAACCCGTGGAATACTGGGACTGGCAATGTTTTATAGTACATAGACCAAGGACTAAAATTAACCAGTTGATAATGTCTTAGAAACTAAAAATTATCTCTAAGTTCCAGTGAGAGTGTATGGCTTACCACTACAAACCACTTGTTATTTTTCCAGACCTGTTCTTCAGGTCCGCACTCTCCGTGGCTACAACTTATTGTTTTAATTGACCAGCAATAATACACATCCTAACTATACTAGTTTTAACACAATAAAAATAGTCCTGTTAAGGCCTACCTTTACTTTAAATATGAAAATATACTCTCTTTTTTTTTTTTTTTTTTAA
>JAQZBX010099042.1:0-11517 GCA_029593785.1 Cabassous unicinctus
CCACCTTTGCTCCCTGCTTGTTGTGTCTCTAATTGTGTTTCCTCGTTGTGTCTCTTTGTTGTGTCGTCTTGTTGCGTCAGCTTGCCACGCCAGCCCATTGTGTCAATTCGCTGTTTTCCTCGTCTTTTTTAGGAGGCATCAGGAACCAAACCGGGGAACTCCCATGTGGTAGGTGGGCACCCAACTGATTGAGCCACATCCATTTCCCTAATCTATTTTTTTTGCTTAAAAATAAAATGAATATCTTTCCATGTCATTATACACTTATTTTTAGTAGTTATACTTTACTTAGATAATTTGCTTAGATAATCTATTATTTGATATCTAAGTTGTTTTCAGTTTGTTACAAATGGCTCTCAATATTCTTGTGCCTAAATTTTTGAGCACATCATTTCCTGACCTCCTGCTACTGCTCTTGGCTCAGTGCCACTAATGCTTTATGAGCTTTCTCTCTTTTAATCCTTTATCCTGTATGGTAAGCAATATTATTAACCTGTTTTGTAGAAGAAACTGAGGTTAAACGATTGTAGGTAACTTGTCAAATGCTACACTGCTAGTTAAATATTGGAGCCAGGATTTGAACCCTAGCAGTGTGACTTTAGAGCTTGAACTCTCAATTAGTACATTTACAACCTCCCATATTTTTCTTTTTATGCTACCAGGCTCTTATTTCTCCCATTTTAAAAACCTCATTATCTCATTTCCTCTACCAGCTACCACCCTATTTTTTTTTTTCACTCCCTTTTACAAAAAAACTCTTCAAAAGTGTAGACTATATTTATTATCTGCAGTCTCTTTCCTCCTACCATGCTCTCCCACTCATTCTGACCAGGCATTTGCCTTTTCCCCTTAACTGTAACTAGTATAATAAGGTCACCAATGATTAAATCCAGTGATGAATTTTCAGTTCTCATTTTACTTGAGGCATCATTTAACATATTTATGACTTCTTCCTCCTTGATATACATTCTTCACTTGGCTTTCTAGAAACTGTACTCTCTTGATTTTCTTTCTATCTCACTAGCTGCCCTCTGTCATCTGTCCTCCCTACCTCTTTTTTTTCAAGATTAAAATTTTTTTATTATGGCACTTTTCATATGTACAATTCAGTGATATTAATTACATTCACAATGCTGTGTTACCAACACCATCATCTAGCACCAAAAACATTTGTATCACCCCAGACAAAAACTTTGTACCCATTAAGTAATAACTCCCCATTTCCCCTGCACACACGACCCCCAGCTCCTGATAACCTGTAATCTACTTTCTGAATTTGCCTACTGTAGTTATTAATATAAATGAAATCACATTGTATTAGTCAGTGTTCTCTAAGGAAACAGAACCGACAGGAGATACCTGTAAGTATGAGATTTTATAAAATTGCCTCATGAGATTGTGGGGATGGACAAGTTCAGATTCTATCTTACAGCTTACGGCAGGCTGCAAGCTGGAAATTCTGATGAAGTTTTTTTGTTGCTTGTTGTCTGCTCATTGTTTTGCTCGTGTCTTGCTTGTTTTTCTGCTCGTTGTCTGCTCTTTGTTTTTTCTCTTTGTCTGCTGGTTGTTTTTGCTCTATGTCTACTCATTGTTTGCTTGTTGTTTTTTCTCTTTGTTTGCTCGTTGTTTGACTTCTTTAGGAGGCACACGAAAATGAATCTGGGCCCTCCCCTGTGGGAGGAAGGTACTCACCTGCTTAAGCCACATCCGCTCCCTACTCTGTACTATTTTTGCAACTTTTTTTGTAAGTTGAATGATTTCAGAATAAAAAGCTTCTTTGAATAAAGCTGAGACTCCAAGTTGTTGTGCTTTGTTTATGATGACCTCTTGTGCTGAAGTTGTCATTTCTTCTCAGTGTGGTGGTTCCTCTGACCTCTCTCCTTCCCAGAGGTCCTGGGTGAGCCTGGCACGTGGAAAGTTCCTTGGGCCCTGTGGGGGCTGTAGGCTCTACCACAACTTCCTGACTCAACAGAGGGCACAACCAGCCAGGCTCAGGGAGGAGTGTTCACTTCCCTAATGATGTTGGTGCCTCCAGGTGGATAGGAGGTAGGTGGTCCATACCTGGAGAGACCTTGGGCCAGAACTTCTGTCAGTCTGGGCAGGGACTCGAGAGCCTGGAGCTCAGGAGGAGGGAGGTCCTCCCTACCCTTTTAATGCTGAAGTGCCTCTTTTTTTTTTTTTGAGGTACTGGGATTGGGGGATTAAACCCAGGACCTCGTATGTGGGAAGCTGCTGCTCAGGCACTGAGCCACATTGGCTCCTCTGAGTTGTTTTTTTCATTTGTTTGTTGTTTGATTTTTTGGTTTTTAGGAGGCACCAGGAACCAAACCCCAGACCTTCCCATGTGGGAAGCAGGTGCTCAGCCTCTTGAGCCACATCTGCTCCCTAGTTTTTGGTCCTTTGATCTTCTTTCCTACTTCCTTATTTGATGAGCCCATCCAATTCATGGTTTCAAAAACCATCTTCATGACACTAACTCCCAAACGGAGGTGGTGAGAAAGTTATTTTTAGTCAAATATTGAAAATAGTTCCAGACTTATCTCCTGAATTCCAGTTTTGTTTATCCAGTGGCCCATATGGGTCTCCAGTAGGATGTGTAAAATGGGAACCCTGATCTGTTTGCTTAATCCTTTACTACCCTAGTTTTCCTATCTCAATTGATGGTCACGCCTTCCTTCTAGTTGCTTAAAAATCATCCTCATCCTTTGTCTCACCTCGCATTCAATCTGTCAGGAAATCTGTTGATACTGTCTTCAATATTTATATAGAAATAACCATTTCTTGCCACCCGTGTCACTATCACCTGCACTGGGCATCATCATAACTCATCTGGTTTACACGGTGGCCTTTTTACTGGTCTCGTCTCTCTCATTTCTATCTGCATAAGGTGAAAAGTAAGATTGTATACGCATCTGCTGAAAACACTCATGTCTTCCTTTACTAAGAGTAAAAGCCAAGTCATTACAGTTATTTACAAGGCCTTAGCAAGCTCTGCTTTGTACCTCTCTGACCATATTTTTGCTACTATTCTCCTTGCTTGTTCACTCAGCTTCAGCACTCTGGTCTTCTTGTTCCTACAACATGCCAGCCCTATTCCTAGCTTAGGGCTCCCTACCTGGAGTGCTCTTACCCCAGAAAGCCCCTTGTCTCATTCCCTTGCCCCATTCAATTACCTGTTACCTTTTTAACAAAGCTTATACCTTGATCACCCTATTTAAATTTGCAACTGTGTCCCTCTATGCCTTTACTATTATTTAATCCCTTTTTCCCTGTTTCTTTTTTAACATGCAGTATAATTTACTTCTTATGATTATATTTAGCTTTCTGTTTTCTTTCACTAGTATGTAAATACTACAGAAGCAGGATTTTTGTCTTTTTTGTTCAGTTTCTAGGACAATGCCTAATATATTAGTAGCTGCTTAAATATTTGAGTGAATCTTTCATTCTTTCTTTGGAGATAATTTTTTAAATCTATTATTGTAGATTCAAAGAATATAGTCATTTTTAAGACTTTAATATAGATTGTTTAATCATCTCCTATATTGTACAAGTTTATATTCCCAATTATCATTATATGAATAAGTGGTGAATCTCACTCTTTAAATTCTTGCTTTGATATCTGTAACTCTGTACTATTTTTCTGAGTGTTTCCCTGTGTCAGTTTCCTTTGCCTCTGGTGCTGCTTCTGGTTGTTCTTTATTGTTAGGGGGACATGTCTTCAAGTCATGCTGATCTTTTTAAAAAAAAAAAAAATTATTCACACACACACACACTTTTATACACGTACTTTCCTCTTAGTGAACTGATCAAGCCTTAACTATTATGTCTATGATAATGAAGCAAAAATCTTTATCTCTAGCTGATTTTATCATCCCAGTTACATGTGGTATCTGCGCCATCTCCCTCTGAAAGACCTCTTCTCATTTAGCTTGATGTAGCATTGTATCTAAAATGAATTTTTTCTTTCTTCCCCTTTAAATTTTCCCTTAATGGGAAATATGACCATTTGTCCAGTCTTCCAGACCATCTTGGATTTCTTCTTCCTTTTATTTTTATCTAATCAGATATTAAGTTTTACTGATTTCTTCCTGCAAATTTCTTTTCACTCTCTTTTCCTTCCATTTTCTACAATGTTTCTTTCCATTTTCTAGAGTTATTATTCTTAGCCACTGCTTAAAGCTGGTATCTGATATCCTTATATTTCTCTTTTTCAAAAAAGCAGCTTTATTGAGATGTATTCACATACCATGTAGTCTATCCAAAGTGTACAATCAGTGGTTTTTAGTATATTCACAGTGTTGTGCATTCATCACCAAATTTTTTTTTTTTAACAGTTTCATTACTCTAAAAAAGAAAAACTCCACATCCCTTAGCAGTCACCTCTCAAGGCCTCCTGTCCTTCCCCAGCCCTACATAAGCTTATATTTATCTTATTTGTTGAACCTGCATTCTAACTAGACGGTTATAAACATAGCTGTCCTATAAGTTTAGGGTGAGTGGAAGTGCTTGCTGGAGTGCTGCTTTCTGGATTAGTTACCTTTAGGTGGGTGATTAAGCTTCAGTGGAGGTAGGAGACATATATTTGGTGTAGTACCCTTCCTAGTGGGAAATAGTTAGAAAAGTGACCTTGAAGAAAGGGGAGACTACTAGTAGCAAGGATGAGGCAGTGATAATTCGAATGTCAAGGTGGTTGTGTGGTAGGGAATCAGTAGCAGTTCTGTCATTTAAGCAGACATGTTCTGCTATTTGTCAAGTTTCTGTTAGTCATAGGAAATCTGTATTGAAATTAGCCTTTAAGAGGCACTTTTATAATTGCTTCATATTTGCCCCATACTTCTAAATGTGCTTAGTTTAGACTTATGCATGATGTAATTACATACCACAGACTACTATTTGATTTTATGGTTCTGGTCTTTTATTTGTCTCTTATGTCTGTATGTCTGTCTTTAGATTATAAACTCCTTGAAGCCAGGAATCATGGCTGGCTGACTCATGCCATATAATGCCATACAAATACTGGTTGATGACTGCTTTTTTATGCTGGTGGTGATTGGTGATGATGCCTTTATTATGTATTGTATCATTAGGATCAGGATAATAATTTAATTCTAGCTCTTTGGAAAATAAAAGTGATGGCTTAAGGTACTTCAGAGTTTTCTTCTACTTTGAACTTTTATATGATGTATTTGGGAGTAAAAAGTTAAGCAGTAATGTTTTCTCAATCTCTTCCAGCATTTGCTCTTGCAGAATTAATTGACAATTCGTTATCTGCTACTTCTCGAAATGTTGGTATTAGAAGAATACAGATCAAATTGGTAAGAAATGATATAAAGCAATATAACTTTCCTTTTGTAAAAGTACTATAAGTTCATTGGAGAAAAATTAGAAAATAAAAATAAGCTAAATGTAGAAATAATTATCTTCGTCCATTAGTAAAAATTTCTCTCAAAATGTTGGTATTAGAAGAATACACATCAAATTGGTAAGAAATGATATAAAGCAATATAACTTTCCTTTTATAAAAGTATTATAAGTTCATTGGAGAAAAATTAGAAAATAAAAATAAACTAAATGTAGAAATAATTATCTTCGTCCATTAGTAAAAATTTCTTTTTTTTTCCCTATGCATTTATGTATGCAATTGTGTGATCATACTGTATGTTTTCTTTCTTGTAATCTACTTTCCCTTAATAATACATTGTAAATATTTTCAGTATCATTAATATTTTGCAATATTGTATTTCACTGCTGAAGAGTAGTTTATCAGCTATAATACAAATTAGTAATCAGTCTTCTATTATAGAGCATTAGAATTTTTCCTATATTTTTGCCTTCGGCAGCAATACTGGGATGATGAACATCCTTATAGGTCTTTTTCCATCTCTCTCATTATTTCCTTGCACTAAATTCTGAGAAATGGAATTTTTGGGTTGAAGGATAATGTAGAATTCTAAGGCTTTTGATGCATATAGTTGAAGTGCTTTTCACAAAGTTAAATTGATTCATACTTCCACCAGCAAAGTATGAGTGAGCCAGTAGAAGCACTTTTTCCATATTTAAATTTTCATGGTTTTAATATTGATTTGACTTGTCTTTTTGAACTTATTTTGTTTCATAGCTTTTTGATGAAGTGCAAGGAAAACCTGCCGTTGCAGTGGTAGATAATGGAAGAGGAATGACCTCTAAACAGCTTAACAACTGGGCTGTGTATAGGTTGTCAAAATTTACAAGGCAAGGTGACTTTGAAAGGTTAGAAAACCTTATTCACTTTTTTTTTTTTTTTTTTTTTATGGGTAGTTGTATATTTTAATAAAGATAAAAACCTTAACGTGCCTTTAGATACACGTGTTATATGGGAGTGTATTTGATGTTATAAACATCTTATTTAGATTTTTATATTATAGAATTGTTACGATCAATATATACTTTGAACAGTTCTTTTGTATTTCCTAAAGTCTGTAGGAGTTGATTTGTTGGTATTTGGAACTTTCTCCCTTTCCTTATTAAAGTTTGATGAAACCTGTGTAGCCTCTAGAGAAGTAGAATGTTTTTTAAATAGGTTTTAAAAATCACCTGATACCCCTTGCCAAATGTTCATAGAACTGCCTGTATTTCTGTGGTGCTCAATAGTGTTCTTTCAGGGCCTTGTGTCGGGAAACATTAACAACTGTCTGAATAAAATCTGTTCAGGAGTTTTGTATCAGAAGTAGGTCCTTGGGATATGAACTGAATTCTAGTAAAAAGAGTGACCCAGTAGTCTTGATGTTTTTAGCTGAATTTTATACTTTAGATACCATACTTGGGAAGAATCTGTTGGTGTTCTTTTTAAGTAGTTCATGCTTATTCATATCCCTGTTTTGCTCTTTGCTCTGTTATGGAATGTCCGCCAAATTTAAGGATCAATCTCAATAATGTATTAAAATTAATATAGTTAGCACATTTGCCTTCTCAATTCTGAAATTTCAGCACCCTCAGAATTTTCATTGAATTTGCAAAGACATACAGTATCATTTTGAGAGGCAGTATCTGAAGAACAAGGGCTCTGGAATCATTTGGCCTAGTTTGAATCCTAGCCTTGCCACTTACTAGTTGTGTGACATTGGCCAAGTTACTTTACTTCTCTGTGACTCAATTTCTATATCTGTAAAATGCAAATATTGCCTCATAAGGTTTTGTGAAGATCAAGTGAATTAGTACATGTAAAATCCTTAGGACAAAGCCTGGCATGTGGTAAACAATCAATAAATATCAGCTACCATTAGTTATTAGTTCTCTTCCTGACCTCAAACTCTCTCTTTTTTTTTTTAAAAGATTTATTTATTTACTTTATTTTTCTTTATTTATACCCCACCCCCACCCCCGATGGTTCTCTTATCTGTCTGCTCATTGTTTGTTCGCTTTCTCCAGGAGGCACCGGGAACTGAACCCAGGACCTCTCACATGAGAGGCGAGTGCCCAGTGGCCTGAGCCACATCCGCTCCCCACGGGCTGCGGTGTTTGCTGGCTTGTGGCATCTGCTCATTGTGGCGGGGCATTGTCTGCTTGTCTTCCTTTAGGAGGCACTGGGACCCGAACCCAGGACCTCCCACGTGGTAGGCAGTGCCCAATTGGTTGAGTGACATCCGCTTCCCTCAAACTCTTTTACAACCATTTTATTTATCACTATTTCATGAGCACAATTGCTTCCAAGGATTTATAAAACAGCCATAGAGAAATCAAAGACCCCTGTCTTTTGTAGTCTAAGGATAGGCTATAGCATAAGATAGAAAATGTTAGGTAGAAGAGAAAGGAAGGAGAACTAGTGGTAAACAGGACTAAAAAATCAGAAAAAGATCATTAAATCGGGTGGAAGAGTAGAAAGAAGTGAAGAAGAGTCTATGGTTTGTGAAAATAAAATAAAATCTTAGCTGGTTTGATGGAACTTTGATTTTTCTCCGGATCTTAGCACAATACAAACTTTTAAATTGAACCTAAATGTTTAGGAAAATTTTGTTTAATTTCTGGTAAAAACCTATCTATCGCTGGTTTCTGTCCAAACTTTTATAGGTAAATAGTCAGTTGTTCTAGGTCTTATGTGTTTGTACTTGGTTTTCAGCCCAGTTCCAGTCCCTTGATCCACTCCAATTTCTGTCCATATCAAATGATCACCATGTCCCCCCCCTCCCCCAACTTCTACTCCTATAGGAAAAAATTCAGTTGTTTTACTGCTTCTACGTGAGTTTTTACTGGATACAGGGATGGATGTAATAAGAAGCAGTCTGTGGAAGAAAAGGAGGGATGACCTAAACGGACAGCAGACAGATAGTGTTTTCTTGTAGTTTATGTATTAGTGGAAAGGGAAACAGAAGTAAACACAAAAAATACATTTAATTTCAGTTACTGATTATTGCTGTGAAGAAAAAATAGAGTTAAATGGTAGAGCTGATGGGACTTTCCTTTAGCTAAGGGGGTTTGGAGAAGAGGACCTCTCTGAGGAGGTTGCATTTGAGTTGAAACTTGAATGATTAAGAGGTAGCAGCCAAACAAAGATCTGAGGAAATAGTATTCCAAGTAGAAGTTACACCAGCAAAGTCAAAGATTCTGGAATTGTGACAAGCTTGCTTTGTTTCAGGAACAGAAAGAAAACCAGTGTGGTAGAGCACACTATGTGAAGGGGGGGAGGGGAATAGAGACAGATGAGATCAGAGGCCTAATTTGGCAGTATTCTTCATAACTCTCATTCCACCTGAGTAACTAACCCCTCTTCCCACCTTTCTTATTTTGAACAATGTTAAGCCAGCAGATAAGTTGAAAGTACAGTAGTAGGACCTTCAAGTAGATTCGTCAGTTGTTAACATTTTGTCACATTTGTTGTCTGTCTACATACACACACATGCATGCTGCCTTTTTTCCTGACTCCTTTGAAAGTAAATTGCAGGGAAGCAGATGTGGCTCAAGCGATTGGGCTCCCGTCTACTATATAGGAGGTCCAGGGTTCGGTTCCTGGGGCCTCCTGGTGAAGGCAAGCTGGCCCTTGCGGCCAGCTGGTCCACACGGAGTGCTGGCCCGCGCAGAGAGCTGGTGCAGCAAGATGACACAGCAAAAAGAGACACAGAGGAGAGATGCAGGAGACCAGGGAGCTGAGGTGGTGCAAGAGATTGAGCACCTCACTCCCACTCCAGAAGGTCCCAGGATTGGTTCCCGGTGCTGCCTAAAGAGAAGAGAAGCAGAAACAGAAGAACACACAGCGAGCACAAAAATAATGGGGGGGTGGGGGGTGTTAATAAATCTAAATAAATAAATAAATAAATTGCAGACAACATTTCATTCCTAAATACTGCAGCCTGTATCTCCTGAGAACAAGGGCATTCTCATAAATAACCATAATACCATTATCATATCCAAGAAAATTTTCAGTTGTCATGTGTAGTCTGTAGTCTGTCTGTCCTCTTCTTCTCTGGTAACTTCCTATCTTTTCTATCTTTCATGACCCCCTTTTTTTCCCTCCTTAGAGTTCAAGATAGTTTTCTCATAGAATGGTCCACAGTCCGCATCTGAGTTTTTCTTGAGTACCATTCTTTTCCTCAACATTTTTTAATGAATGTTTTTAAACATACAGAAAAATGGAAATTTCAGAGAATATACCCATAAACCCATACCTATAATCTGCCATTGGCAGTTGTTTACCACCTATATGTCTATCCCACCAACCATTAGTTCATCTTATTTTTGATGCAGTTCGAAATAAATTACAGATATCAGTATAGTTTCTCCTAACATTAGGTATTGATATCATTATCTAGAATTCAACATTTTCCTTTCCTGAATTGCTCACAATTTCAGTGAAATGCTCATATCTATCTTAATTCACTGAATTTAGTTTTTATTGAGATATAATTCACATAAAATTTACCCAGTTAAAGTATACAAAGTATACTAATATAATTATTAGTATAGTCATGAAGTTGTGCAACCATCACTCTTAATTAAGTCCAGAACTTTTTCATCACTCTAGAAGAAACCCATTAGCCATTTGCAGGTATTCCTCATTTCCCCCTCTTACCTGCTCCTGACAACCACTAATCTACTTGTTTGTCTATATGGTTTTGTATCTGGACATTTTATATAAATGGAATTATAAGATACGTCGTCTTTTATGTCTGCTTTCAGTTAGCATAATATTTTCAAGGTTTATCTATGTTGTAGCCACTTCATTCCTTTTTGTGGCTAAATAATATTCCTTTGTATGGATATTCCACATTTTGCTTACCCATCAGATGTTGGGCGTTTGTGGTGTTTTTACTTTCTGGTTCTTATGAATATGCTGCTCTGAACATTTGTGTCTGATAGATAAAGTTGGACTGTTTTTCTTTTTTTTAAAATCCATTCTGCCATTCTCTGCCTTTTGATTGGAATAGTTAATCCATTTACAATTTATGTACTTATTGATAAAGTAGGTTTTACATCAATTATTTTGGTATTTGTTTTCTTATGTCTTTTTGTTCCTCCAGTCTGCCATTAATGCTGCCTTTTGTGTTAAATAGATATTTTCTAGCATGCCATTTTAATTCCTCTTTTTTTTCTTTGCTATAGTTTTTTGAGTTTTTTTGGGGGGAGTTACCTAGAGGTTACAGTTTTAATGTGTAACAGTCTAGTTTGGATTAATACCAACTTAATGTCGGTAGACAAAAACTTTGCTTCTATGTAGCTTCATTCCCCTTCCCACTCTTGTGTTATTATTGCTATTCAAGTTACATCTTTATACATTATAGTCCCATCAACATAGTTTTATTCTTACTGCTTTCTGTGGTTGTCTTTTAAATTAAATAGAGATTAAAAAAGAAAAAAAAAACCTTACAAACTAAGAATACATTTAAACTATTTTTTCTATTCATGTAGTTAACCTTTACTGGTGCTCCTTATTTCTTCACATATATTTGAGTTACTTTCTACAGTCCTTTTGTTTCAGCCTGAAAAATTCCCTTTATTATTCCTTGAAGGGCAGGTCTGCTGGTAACACATTCTCTCAGTTTTCATTTATCTTGGGAATAACTTAGTTTCACCTTCACTTTTTTTTTTTTTCCCCCTCCTCTACTTTTGAAGACTACTTGGGCTGAATAAAAAATTCTCGGTTGGTAGTATTTTTCTTTCAGCACTTGCTGAAAGACTTGCTGAAAGCAGTAGCATGACTTGATGTCATGCTACTGCTTTCTGGCCTACATAGTTCTGATGAGAAATTAGGTGTTAATCTTACCCTCGAACATGGAGAATCCCTTTTCTCTTGCTACTTTCAAGATTGCGGCTTTGTCTTTGACATTTTGAATATAATGTGTCTTGGTGTAAATTTCTTTGAATTTATCTTACCTAGAGTTTATTGAGCTTCTTGGATGTGTAGGTTAATGTTTTTTCATCAAATATGGGACGTTTTTGTCTATTGTTTCTTGAAATAGTCTTTTTCTTCTTTCCTTCCAGAACTCCTATTGTGTATATATTGAAACACTTGATGTTGTCTCAGAGATTCTTTTTTTTTTTTTTTTT
>JAQZBX010099043.1:0-11516 GCA_029593785.1 Cabassous unicinctus
TACTGCAGCAGGATGACCTCTGTGACAGCACATGTGCAAAAGAAGTAGAATTGTATAAAGCATCCCACGAAGGAAATGGCTTTTTTCTTGTCTAAGATATGGGCCAGCATATTAAGCACAATGGTTGTGGAGTAGCAGAAATCCACAAAGGACAAATGGCTCAGGAAAAAGTACATGGGGATGTGCAGCTGAGAGCTGGCCTGGATCACTATGATCATGCCCAAATTGCCCATCACTGTGACTCCATAGATGAGAAGGAAGACCAGGAAGAGGAAGACGCTCAGCTCAGGGAGGTCTGACAATTTCACAAGAATGAACTCTGACAGAGAGCTGCAGTTTCCCTTGTCCATTCCACCACTTCATTTGGGGTTGGAGAAAAAATATAAAACTAAACTAGAAGTCATTTTCCATTATAAGATTCAAATATGAGTTTTTGTACTTTTCTAAAAATAGACATGAGAATATTAGGAGAGTTAATTTTGAGAAGATATAGGGCATTGCTTTTGTGAAATTTAGGAGTTTTGAAATAGTAAAATAAAGATACACAAGTCTCACAGTTTAATTCACAGATCACAAAGAAACATTAAAATTATTGACATCTACAGAATTCTATAAGATTCTTTAAATTCATATTTTCTACTTTAGGGACATTCATTAGGAAGAAGTTAAAATATTGTTTAATTAGCTTTATTGCTCCATGGTTTCAAATCCATTTTTCTCTACAAGCCCTTCAATCAACTATCCAAATTGAGATCCTAAAAATAATGTTAATAATATATAATAAACGTCTCTAAGTTATTATTGATATGATGGAATAAATACTAAAGACTTCTAATCTACAAATTTTATTGCATATTGATATCTGTAGATCTAGAAAATAGATTTGATACTAATATTAGCATTTTTCTAAAACATTAGCATAATGATTTTGCTAATTATGCTCCTTAGGGTTGCCCAGGGTTTAGGAATTGGATACTCATATATCTTCCTATACCTATTATCCTTCTTGTAACTATGAGTTGGAAGCCTTAAAAGACATTTTTGGCAAATTATTGTCACTGATTTCTATCTATTGCAAGTACTAATTAAAGACATGAATAGGAATTATTTACAAAAATGTCTACTGATGCATTGAAGCATTATTTATTATATTAAAACTTCACAGTAGCTTAAATGTTAAATAAGAGAGAAATGGTCAAAACTGTGGCTCATATATATATATATGGAACAATAAGCAGCTAATGAAATGATAATTTTGGAAATCTTAGTGACCAGAAAAATGACTGTGATAACATTACAAGTTAAAAAATGGCAAACCAGCTTGTAGAGATAGTATATTACGCATGCAAAATAAGTTACACTGCGTTTTTAATCCTCATAACATCTTCAAAATGCAAATATTTTTCTCCTTTTTCAAAAGAGTGGAAAATATAAACTTGCCTGAAATGTAAGTATTTATGGGATAGAGTCGGGAAGGATAGTAGCATTGATATTTAATCAGAGGTAGACGCCTTCAAGTCCTAGAACACAGCAAACACAAATAGAGAACAAGGGCATCTCGCTTCCTGGCTCATGGTTAGTGCAAACATAACTGTAGAGGCACCAGTTGAATTACAATGGAGGGAAGAGAATCTGGACTAAAAACCTACACAAACAAGTATTTCCCACATTCTTCAGCTGATTTAGAAGTTATGAAGGATAAATTCATAGAGAAATCACACTTTGAAAACGAAGATCAATTCCAATGGTATAGTTTTCTCTATATCCTGACCAGGACAATTAAATTATTTAATTTTATTTGAGTTCAAAGTAGTACACAATATTGAAAGCTTTTCCATATTTTTTCAAGACTAAAGTTGAAAAATGGGTTTGCTTCAAACACATGAAAGAGTGGTTTACAGTGAGGACTGACTTTACTCCTCAAGGGTTCATTGGAAACATCTGGAGACATTTTTGGTTATGATAAGTAGGTGAAATGCTACTGGCATCTAGTGCATCGAGGCCAGGGATGCTGGTAAACACCCTGCAGTGTGTGTGCAAGTCAGCCTCTCCCCCTAAGAAGAATTATGTGACCCAAATGTCAATATAGTACCAAGCTTCAGCAGTCCTGCTATCAAACGGCAGAGTGTTACACAAGGCCAAATGATCCCTTTCCTTTCCACTTCAGAGGTTGTCTGTATGTCTGGGTATCCCCATGAATAGTCCCGAGAGTCTCTTACTGCAACCTTCAGCATCAAGGTGGCTGTTAAGAGAACCTCCATGCTTTCCTTTCCTGGTTCCATGGATGGAGTTAAAAACAAACAATGCATGCTTTCAATTTGCTTATATTGTTTTCCTATTCATACTAAGAGCTGTCATACAATATTTGGTTCAGGAGATTAAATTGTTTTCATTTCCTATTTAGAGTATTTTATAATACTCAGAAAGAAAAATATTTCAATGAATGAGTTTTTTTCTTAAAACAGTCTTTAATTACATGCAGCTAAAATAGAGATATGTAAGAAAAATCTCTCTAATTCACCTCCTACATTACAATTCTCTCATCTCTCACATATTACTATATTTAATTATCCCCTTGAGGTGAAAAATGAAAACAACTGTGAAATTTCTTTCAAATATCATTCATATCCATTCTTACATAACCAGAGTTTTTAAACTAACCAACCTGTGTGACAGACTTTGCACCCCTTGTTTCTGAAGATGCTCTGGGAGAAAAGGTTATGGGCTTTATATATTTTTGCATGTCCCTGAGGTCCATGCTCCTTAAAATTTCTGAGACAATCATTTATCTCTGCAGGATAGCAACAACAGATCAAGAAAACAACCATTTCTGGGGACAGAAACAATTACTGATCTCTATTGCAATATAAACAGGGGGAAATAACTATAAGATATAATATTTTAATACAATTTTTTATAGAATTCATGATGATTTGCAGAGCATTGCATGCTGCATCTGAGAATTGCCTCTGTGTTCACAGAGAATTGCTCTGAGACAGTGTTCACATCACAATTATGAAATATATAAACATATCTTAAAATGTTTCTTGTCATATTCAAAATCTCCTAACTTCCTTCAAGAAATAGAGTCTAAAGTCACACCAAAGTTTGACCAGAAAGGTGTATGAGGAGTACACATTCTTTGCTACTAATAATATGATAGCAACAATAAGAAAAAATAATTATTGCTCACATTACTGAGCACTTACTATATGCTAAGTTCTGTTTTAAAGCAAGAATTAAATTACTTCATCGTTATAAGAATGAGTGAAAGAGGTAGCTTATATTTCCCCTTTATAAATGAAATAGCTGAGGCATAGGCAGATGTGAATTACCCAGAAATATAAGAAATCACTGGCAGGAAGAAACCACATGCTTCTTTCTGGTTTGAGCCACCCATGTGACTGCATGAAGAGCAGAGGGGCAGAAGGTTGTTAGGATGGCATATTCTTAGTGGGCATTTTCAAAATCAGAGGCCATTAAATGGAATGACTGAAAGATCTGTCTCAGATCTACTCCGTTGCTGAATCTATAATGCCTACCTAAGCCAAGAGTGTTCACACCACAGTCTGTGTGCCCTGGAAATTCCAAACATTTCAAAACAATCATGGATATAATTAGCTATAGGTGAATCTATGTCCAATTTCTTAACAACAATATGTGTTTTTTCCTAAAATCAATCAGAGAATCCCCTTAGGTTGGGGAGTGTTTTGGTTTTCTTTTTCACCTAGCACATTTATACTTCCTATTCTCTCACTTTAAAAAATCAAGATATTTTTTCATCGTTCACGTGATGAATTGTGCCATGAAGAAAAAATATAATAAAATAAAATAAATATCCAAAATCAAAACAAAAACAAATTGAAATGTTGTTATCCAGAAATTTTCTTAATAATAGTACCTCAAACTTATGGTATGACTTCTTGGTTTCTTCTTCGATTTCCAATAATCCTTTCCATTGGGGATTGAATCATGTCCCTCTAAAAAGTCATGTTCAAGCAACAACCCCTGGCCCTATATATTTGAAACCATATGTAAACAGGATATTTGGTGAAGTTAATTGGTTAAGATATTGCCAAACAGAATGAGCGCAGGCCTTAATTCAATAGGTTGAAGTCCTTTCAAACAAGGGAAATTGGACACAGAAAAGAAAGCCAGCAGAAGAGCCAAGGACCAAGGATGACCGAATGCAAGCCCTAGAATGCCACAGTCTTCTGGGACAGGTGGTTGCCTTGCTGATATCTTAATTTTGGACTTTGCTTGGCCTCAAACCCATGAATCAATAAATTCCTGTTGGTTAAGGCAACCCATTGTATGAGATTTGTTTTTGAAGCCAGGAAACTAAGTCAACTTCAATGGAAATGAATGGCATTAGGCATACATTTTATCCTTCATGGTGATGTTCTGAAATCAGATATCTAATAAAGTGCTGACAATATTTAACAACCTGACTTTCTTTGTTCTACCCCCAACTGTATTGTCACAGAATGCATCCCTCCTGAAGGAGAGAGTCCAATGAGAGCAAAACTATAAGAACATCTATAAAAATAATTGTTTACAATGATGGCTTATATTACCTAGGCAAACCACTCACACCAAAGCAGCCTTGCCTATCTATTTATTTTTGAGTAAAAGAGCTGTGAAGTGTACTTAAAAGTTGAATCATATTACAAGAAAATTTGAATGGAATTGATTTCATACTCATTATACTTAAATTAAGTAATCTAAATGTGAAATCCTTGGTTTTTTGATGAAAATGTTCATAAAGTTCACAAGAATACAATTTTTGTAGTATTATATATACAAGATTCAAAGAAATGAACCATATTTTGATATTTCTGAATTTATTTATCACATTATTTAAACAAGGTGACTCTAAGTGGAAAAGTAACAGATGTCCTTAATTTTCACATGACAAATCTTGAAAGACTTTTTGGTAACCGTTTCAAAACTTGAGAATATGAGTGACTCCAATGACTGCTCGACAAGTCACTCTAAAGGTAATCACTTAAAACAATAAGTACTTATTATTTCTCACTCTTGCAGTGAGTCACTTGGATAATTGTGCTAATCTAGTCCAGGTTTATCTGATCTTGGCTTGGCTTACTCATATGTGTGAGATCAGCTGACAGGATGGAGAACCTCACTCTCAAGTGTGGTTTGTCAGGGGTATGATGTGGGGAAAGAGCGGCTCGGCTCTATGTCTCATTTTCAATCAGTTTATTCCATGTTTGATGAGATGGCAGGTTTACAGGATTACAAGAGCATGTGCAAAAACCATAAGTCTTCTCAAATGTTTTGAAAGCATATCACTGTCTTATTCATAGAAATTTGCAAGAGCACCTATGTTCAAAAGGTGGATAAATGGAATCCACAACTTATATGAAAATTTGCAAAATCACATTAGCAAATGTCAGAGATACAGAGAGGAGTGGATAATCTGGGACATGTTTGCACCACACTAACTAAAAAATCATTGTGAAAGACAGTCCAGTTCCATATTTTGGACTTTCAGCAAAATCAAAGGGTGAACTAACTAGGTTTAATACATTCTTAAAGTTTTTCATGAAAAATCAATGTGAGAAATTGGTACATAATTTCGATGGAGTTGAAAGAGTTGAGTGACCTTGGTAGGGAAACTCAATATTCAGCAGAGTATTTATGCTTTTTATTTTTAATGTGGTGAAAACTTTCTCAGTATTTTCATCAATTTAAAAGTAGATATAAAATTGGTACTTAAACCTATAGACTTCTAGAATTAAGTGATTTCAATGGTTAAGAACAAGAGTTATACGATAACTGAAGAAATAAATTGCCAATGCGTCAACTCAATGTGAAAAATAATTTTCTTATAATATTCTTCTGACTGTGTCATTGACATTCCTACACCTCATTATGTAGATTAGAGATCTCAACTTGGAGATCGCCAATGTTAAAACACAGAGATAATTATTACTGGAGATTTTGGATTTGGACACACAGTTGAGGTAGAGGATGCTGCCTGTGAACATCGTGAAGGCAGTCAGATGTGAGGCACAGGTAAAGGAAACTTTGCAGTGCCATTGTGCATTTCGCAGGCCATTATGCATTTTGTCAAAACCTATAAAAGTGTACAGTGCAAAATGTAAATGATAATGTAAACCACTGACCATGGTTAGTAGTAATGCTTCAATATTTGTTCACCAATTGTAACAATTGTACCATACTTATGTAAGATGTTATTAATAGGGGAATATGTGAGAGGGGCAGTGGGTGAGGTATATGGAATCTACTGTATTTGCTGTGTGACTTTTCTGTAGCCTAAAGCTTCTTTGAAAATCAAGTGAAAAAATTATGACACTGCAAGAACATACAGAAGAAATTATCATGGTACATAAAAGATAACAGAACTTATGGTGATAAAAGAAAATGCAAATTAAAAATATTTGTTATTTGTGACTATTATTTTAATTTTAATTTTAGGGGGTTTGCTTTTGGAGAAGTTTTGGATTGCAGAAGGGTTGCAGTTGTGGCAGGGAAGGATCACTGGTGTGGGGTATCAGTGGTGGGGGATGTGTAGGGTGCGGTACACCTGGAGCAGGCTTCCATAGAATATGAAAGTGTTCAATTGGCAAGAGCTGTTGTCTCAGTAGGTGAAGACCCACACAATAGCTGAAAGAATATTGAATTTCCATTCTGGGGAGTCCTGCTACCTTCTGTAATATAGTGGTAAGAGGGGGAAATATTAAATACAAATGAATTTTTATGGCTAAGAGATTTCAAAGTGAGTCAGGAGGTCATTTCCGGGGCTTATGCTTATGCTTATGCACATCTAAGGAGAATCTCAATGACTGCTACAGTAAACAATGACTCAAGCAGGGGGCCTCCTGAGGGGTCTAGAAACATCTAGACACTATAGGCAGGTCAGAAAATCTCAGGAATTTGGTTCCCAGTCAGTGGGCCTTACCTAGGAATATATGTTGACCTTTATCACTAATGCAAAAATGTTAGACTTATTTATAATTTGTCTATACATGGCTCTTATGCCTCTTTTATTTGAACCTATAATTAATGCTATACCTATTAAATATGTGTTCCAAAGACTTAAATCTTCAGTCTGTTCATATGCTGGTTGAGCCCTGAATCTCAGCAGTGTTGCAGCCAACACCTTCTCTACAGTTCATCAGACTTCCTGAGGACAATTAACAAAATGATGGTGGTGGACAACACCCATTTCAAAAGACAGAAAGTATCTACAACTGCAAGCAAGACTGTTCCACCCATCTGCTCCAGGGAATCTAAGGCCCTTCTCAATCAGAAGCAGATCAATCACCATTCCAAAATCCTCAAGTTTGAGGAATGAACAAACATAAGGGAGGAATGCAACTATGAACTACAGTAGACTTTTTATTATTCTAATAATGGAAGAACATGTAACAGTGATATAAAGACAATGGTCACCAGAGTTTCTGAAGGGAGGGAGAGGGAAGAATAGGTGTTACATGATGCAATTCTGGGACATTGGAATTTTTGTGAATGACATTGCAATGATGTATAAAAGCTATTAAACATTTTGTCAAGACCTATAAAATTGTGCTGTGCAAAGTGTAAACCATAAAGTAAAGTATAGACCATGGTTAGTAGCAATGGTTCAATAAGTGTTCATCAATTGCAACAAATGTACCACACTAATAAAAAATGTTGTTAATGCGTAAAATTGGGGGAGCTATAGGGAGTGGGATATATGGGAATCCCCTGTACTTTTTATGTAACATGTATGTAATCTAAAGATTCTTTAATAATAAAAAATAAAACAATAAAAAAGAAAAGAAATCACTGGTAAATGTGAGGGTACAGATAAAATACTTAGATAAAATTATTACTTGATTTTCTAGAACTCAGGACTGGCTTACAGTATCTTATTTATCATGTCTGTTATAGACCAATGTTTCCTCTCTTAACAAATTTAATATTTTAAAGTAGATTTTAACCTTGTAACATGGTCAATATCTTTATTAAACAGCATTTATTGAACACCTTCTATCTGAAAATTTTATAAGCCCAGTAAAATTTTCGAAGATGTGTAAGACTTTCATTTTACTATGAATGATTTTAAAGTTTCATAAAAAAATATATTCCTCCAGAATTTTTTAACCCTTGAATTGTTGGTTACTCATAATGACTCCTGGTTGAGAAAGACTCCAATATTTCCTTGATTTTGGTGTATTTTAATGTTTCTGCTATCTGAATTCAACTTTCAACAAATGTGTAGCTATAATATCATGATATCTTTTCTACACATGATGTCATCATATGGATTATAAATGTGTTATGTTTGAATCAGGAAATGTGGTATCTAAAATCCTCCTTGTAGATTCTTCCCATTTTTTTCTTTTGCCAATATTTCTTTAAGCTCTCACATACTATTTAGAGCTGGCTCTGTTTATTTTCTTTCTCAAGAAACCTTGATGTATTCATTTCTTGAAAATTTATTTAAATATCTGTCTATTCTCTTTTGTAAAATTCTTCAAAATATTCACAGAAGCAGGGAGACATTATTGTGCTGAAACTCTCAGGTCAGGACCTTCTATTCTCCCTCTCCCTGGAAGCAGTTGTTCAGGACCATGCATTGGTGAAGGTAAGCTAAGCCAGGTCCTCTCTACAAATCTCAGTAGAAAGAATCTGCTTCCTTTCCTGAAATATCCAGATATGTAACATCTACAGTGGCTGTAAATTTCCCCAAAATGATTTTTCCCATGAAGAACTGCTTGAGCCAAAGGCATATTCTGAAGCCTTATATGTAAAACAATATCCAAATTTTCTTAGAATCTGCAAAAATAATCTGGAGAGTTTGCGGGAGATGCTAACATTCCCATATTTGCTTCCATTCCCTGTGGTGCCAGATCCATAGAGAACATCTGGTGCCATAATTCCAGAGGCCTTAAAGCAAGCAATTAATATGAAGTACTGTTTTCTGCTGTAATTCATGTTCCTTGGAAACCATGAAGGAAAACCACTGCAGTTTAAGAAGCATTTTATTTGCAACTTAGCTAGAGGTTTAAAAGTCTTCTCATTGTGCCCCATGTCTTCCCATAGTCTCTGTAAATTGTTGTATAATAAAGAATCATAGCAGATAAGTTTTTAAATTACTCAAAAATATTTCTTGAATGTCTTCTATGTTCCTGGCCTCTGCAAGGCATAATCACACTCTCAGTGCACTAACCTCACCGGGAACATGGAAGATACGGCCTTCAGGTATCTCTAACACTTAGTTAATTTCTGCCAAGGGTGTTAGGCACAAAATATCTCTTCATGTACATTGAGGATACGATTGTAGATGTTGGGAATTTTATTTCTCAGTGTTCACAGAGGAAGTTACATATGGGGTTAGAACCAGTATTATTAGCATTTCTAATGTCATTGCCAACTTCCTAGATCCCTGATTAATATTTATACTGCCCATAACTCACAATATTATCTCATCTTTTCTTTGTATTATCACATAGTTTTCAAAAAATCATCCAGAATTCTGCATTCAGTTAACAATTTATATTTCCACCAAGTACTTGATTCTCTTTTCTCTCTTATACTTGGTAAGTCTTTAGATCATATTTTAATTATTTCACACTCTTGCTGTTCATTATCCTCCAAATTGGTCTTCCTGCCTATAGACTTGTCCTCATATCTATCCTTTATCCTGCCACTGAAATAATTATTTGTAAAGGAATCAACTTCTGACTTCTCTCATCTGAATTTATTCTATTTTTAAGGCTTTCTCTCATAGGGATTAAGGCCCACCCTTATAAATTTCAGCCATGCCTAAAGAGGATCACTGAAAATGGTATGAATAAATGAGTCCACACCATGACATACCTTAACATATTAAAAGATACTATTTATAAATTGGTACAAAGCCTCAGGAATGCAGATTAAGATTTGGACATGCTTTTAATGGGATACATAATTACCAATACTACATATCTGTGCATTTGTGTAATGTCTCATCAACTTTGGTGATTTCACCCATCAAAAACTGCTGAGATGTGAACCATTGCAGGAAGCCATTTCCAATTCCTCTGGACCAAGTTCAAATTTTTGATAGCCATGATTTCTGCTCATCATCAATTCTTTACTTATTTGTCAAACCACAGTGTGTTGTACTTCTCTGTTTATACATGTATATGACTTCTCTTCAACTAGAATGTGGGTTCCTTGAGATCACAAACTATTGCTCTTTCCCTTTTACATTCTCCTCACTCATTTCTATGTCTGTCTACCCAAAAGTACATGTTTTCAAGTGTTATTGAAACAGAACTCCTAGCTATATTTTCATCATCTGAAACATTTGAGAAATATATAATGCTCTTTATTCAAGGGGTAACAATATATCCATTTTCCAAGTCCACATATTAATTCCTGCATCCAGGCCTGGGTCTCCAGGCTTATCTTCTCAGGTTTGGACCTTTCTTCCTGCTATACTGGCCTTCCATCTTTGGTGCAAGGATCAAATAATCATGAATTGAAAAGCATTCATACCTTGAGTGAGCTAGGAAAATTAATTTAAAATGCATAATAAAATAGGGATTCAATAGTTCTTTTTTCCTGATAGATCTGGAAATACCTTATTTCATTGATTTTAAGAGGTATATTTTCATCGATAATATCACTGTAATTGGATATATTGTACAATTGAGAGTAAAACTATCATTATGTTATAGTTTAATTTAAAAATTTATTTATTATGTATAACATTTAATAATGATAAAGCTTATAGGACTATAACAATTAACATATGAGACATAGAGAAGAAGGATACATAGTTTAGAAACACCTCAAAGACAGTGTCCTGTCACTTGGACAGAATGTCCCCATCTTTCCAGTTAGGATACCCATGGGTTTGCTAAGGACTAATTAGATAATTAATTGAGATTTATTCTTTCCAATGTCGTGCCTTTCAAAATAAAAGTTATTAATGAAATTGTGACTACACAGTTTAGGTGGCTTTATCTAAAAATCACTGCTAGTAGCATGGGTAAATCTTGCAATAGAATTTGTAGTGTTGTTATTGTTGTTCCTTCTCTGTTTTGTATATTCACCAGCTAAATGTTATACATTATTGAACATAAAGTCAAAATAATCAAAAAAGAAAAAACCCTCAAAGTGGTTATTGATGTTGCAGGCAAACTTCAGAAATATTGCAGGTGTGGTAACAGATCACTGCCATAAAGCAACCACAATAAAGTGAATCACATGAAATTTTTGGGTTTCCAGTGTATATAAAAGCTATGCTCATATTAAATGGTAGCCTATAAATTTTCAATAGCATTATGTCTAAAATAACAATGTATATACTTTAATTAAAATGTGACACAGAGACAGGGAGTGAGCCAGTGCTGTTGAAAAAATGGTACAGAGTTGCTCAAAGCAACGTTGCCACCAACCTTCAATTTGTAAAGTCATGCAAAATTGCAAAGCACAATAAAGCAAAGGGCAATAAAATGTGGGATGTTTATATTGACTTTAGAAGTTTAAAGTGT
>JAQZBX010099044.1:0-11515 GCA_029593785.1 Cabassous unicinctus
GGGGCCGAAATAGTGAAATGAATATTTAACTCAGGTAGGCAGTGTAGAGTAATAGGAAAAATAGTGAAATATGTACAATGGACTGGGAAACCAAATAGAGGAAAATATATATAATGATTTAGAAGGCTAGAATAATGAGGAGAGAGAGAAAGAGTAAAGAAAGGGCTGAAAGGAAAAACTTAATAATTATTTTAAAAAGAAGAAAATAGAATAGATAGAATAGAAATTGACACCCTTAATTTGTGGGCTAATGAAAAAAGGTGGTATGTAAGAACCACAACAGCAAGCCGAAGACAGACAGCTGAAGAAAGGAAAAGATATAGCATTTGGAGTCAAAATCAATATAGACTGAGAATGGGAAATCATGGAAGAAGAAGCAGAGCAAAGAAGAGACAAGATATCAGCAACTAATTTAAAGGAAAAAAAATTTAAAAAGAAAAAAGAAGGGGGGAAGGAGAGAGGAAAGAATGCAAGAGACAACAAATAAACAAAGAGAGACCAAACAACCTCACAAGCAAGCAGTCAAACAAAGCTAAGGAAGAACAGTGTTCCTACTTGTGCCCTTGTGGAACCTCTCAGCCTACTTGTGTTCATCAATCAATTGCCCTGGAAGGTTCTATCTGCAGGTTTTGAGGCAGATTTTAGCGATTAAACTAAGTTATTTTTAAAAATTTTCTGTTTTTTAATTTTTAAAGTGACTGTCTTCTTCCTTTTTCTTTTTCTTTTTTTTTTTTTTTGGTTAAATATGGGACCCAAAAGGCATCCTCTTCTAGACCACCTCCTTCACTGAGGGGACACTAAATAGGCTCATGGAAATTTATCAAGCACTTCCCGCTTCTTGGCCTCCCCAGGGGAGTTGAAACTCCCATGCTTGTCAGTGCAGAATGATATAATTTGCTGACTCCACCCTCTCTGGAGCCAAGCCTCAGTATCACTGGGCTGTTGATTAAATCAGTCTTTCTCAGCAGATTCTCCTCTCCCCTCAAGCAGGTGCTGCTTTAGCCAGGTTATCTGCTCTCCAAAGCTATGAGAGTGTCCAGGCAGCTAAATCCATTTATAGGAAACCTCTCTCCACCTTTTGTCAGAACCATCCCCCTCTCAGAGGATGCTCCCTCTCGGAGAATGCTCCCTCTAACTGGGTTGCCGGTGGCAGTTGGGGTTTATCCCTGGCCAGATAGGTAAATCAACCTTCTTCAGCAGATTCACCACTCCTCTCAGCCTGGTGCCACCTCAAGCCAGCTATTTTGTTCCTCAAAGCTGTAAGGGGTTCCAGGAAGCCAAATCCACAGAAAGGAAACCCCTCTCGAGCCTCTGCGAGACCCTCCCACTCTCGGAGAATACTTGTCGATGGAAGTCAAGGTTCAAACCTGCCTTTTTCCCTGAGGGTGGGGCTCAGCTGTCTGTGTCAACCACCACAGGCAGGGGAAAAACTCATGAATCTATTCCAAGCAATCTTCCTCGTGTCCTCCTCCCTCCAAATCAAAGTCCCCAAGGTTCTCGCTCTGTGTGCCCCGAGCACAGACCCCTGGGCAGGACCCTGTCCCCAATCAGCCATTCTCAGTGAGTGAGTCAATGAATGCCCTCCTAAACTGATGCCATCTTAGAATCTTCTCCCATGGGCTTTTTGCAGCAGACAAATACGCATAATTATATATATATTTTTTAAAGCCAATACTATTATAGTTGTCATATAGACAGTTTTAAGGCTTGCTTCTCTTGTCTTCATTTCTTCAGGGCCATCATATAAAAGGTTCAGAAATTGCATTCTGTATGGCACTGATGAAATAGTATAGATATTTGTTTTCCTATCTGTCCTCTATCCTAGATTTATCTTCTCAAAGTCTATATTCATTAGTTTTTTACCATGGTATGTAATACATACTTAAGAAATGTTGAATTCTTCTTTATCATCTAACTGCATTAATGTGATGATAGAGTTTCAAAAGAGCATTACAATTTTCCTTAGCAACACAGAATTGTTGCCATTATGATGGAGATTGGAAGTCATTTCTAGAAATTTAATAATACCCATTTGAAAGTCCACACTGATGTACACTTTTGAGTTTCTAGGTACCTGTGAGCATTAGGGTAGTTAAAATTAGGAAAATCCACAATTATTAATCAATTTTTATTGCCTTAGCTTTTGTTTTTGATGTTTGTCTTACTTTCCCCTTGGTTTGGGGGAGAGAGACAGTGCATGTAGAATATAAAGGTAACAGAGTAGAACTAATCTTAGCCCTTTGTTTAGAGCAGATTATACACATGGATCCATGTCAGGTTCCTAATTCTTATTTAATTTTACATGATATTTCCTTTATTCATACATTTCCCCTGTTCCTCACCTGGCAATCCACTGTTCTCTATGTGTTAGACAGGTTTCTCTAGGGGAAAAAAACCTACAGCATATATGTATGTGTGTCTGTGTGTAAATATATATATGTGTGTGTATACATATGTAGGTGTGTGTATATATAAATAACTTTAAAATTAGGAGAAAAGATAACAGTAAATGATTATATATATTTGGAAATTAAAAGTATATTCTGCTAAATATATTATTTTGTAAATAAACAATATTAGAAAAAATTGTAAATACCTAACATTGAATAACAATGTATTGTTTTCCATTCTGAAATGTAAAGAGCTTGGATAGTCATCACTTCAATCCTCTCCACAAGAAAAAAGCTGAAAAATTGCATGTTAACAAATCTGAGATCCTTCATAAAAGGGGGTTTCCAGGGAAAACTCCCTCCTGGAGAACTGGAGAGATAGGCAGATAAAAAACAATCACAATTTACCTGGAGCAGAAACTGCGGGTTTAGTCAGCCCCAGGAAGGAAAAGTAAAGTATAAATTATGAATTTCTTGAGCCCAAGCATGGGCTAGATTGAGAGACAAAATTTGAAGGCAGCCAAGTCTTAGGGGCACACCACACTTACATGATTCTTTCCTCCAGGAACCCCATCTGAAACCCATTCTGAATTTTAGAGGAAAAACTCATTTTGTTTCTAGCAGGGGAGTTGAAAACTGACAATTCTGAAATAAAACCAGTGCAGTCTGTTGTTCTCATGTATAAATGCCTACCCTCAACAGAAACCAAGGTGGTTATTTCCAGATTCTAACCTACATGGGAGAAGGGAAATACCAAATTTCAGTTCTTTCTAGCCTTCCTATATAACCTAAGGATGGAAAAAATCATTGATAATTTGCTGAACCACATCTTCCACAGCATTTTATATGATCAATCTTTAATTTTAGTTATTTAAGTGGCAAGAAGCAGTATCATTCTCATTTATATTATGACTAATAATGTCTAGCATCATTTCTTGTATTATTTGCAAAGTTTAATCTTCTTTAATGAAGTATACATTCAAAACATTGGTTCAATTTTATTTAGGTTATTCAATTTCTCTTATTAATATGTAAAATATTTTATATATTCTAAATAATAGTTCTTTTTAAAAACTATGTTTTTAAAATCCTTTTTCTTAGAGCATGAATTCTTTTTGCATTTATTTATAAGCTTCTTCTTACCAATTGTTTGGAAGTTCTTTTATCGTGCATTTTTTTTCTTTTTCTTAAAATATGGGGGCACTCAAGGGATTGAACCCCAGATCACATACATGGGAAACCAGTGATCAACCACTGAGCCACATGGGCTTCCCTGTTTCTTTTTCTGATCATGGTTTTATATTGTATGTATCATCTTATGCCTACCTGTGGACTGGAAGATATTCATCTAGGTCTCATTCTTTAAAAATACTTTTATATTTTGTATAGGCATCTGTAGCTGTTGGGTAATTTGATGTAACTATGAATACCAAAAATATAATTGGATCATGCTTGTAAACTGATCTGTTATTCTGGGCATGATTAAGTTATGATTATGGCATTGACTGGGCCATGTCAGTAGGGCATTGAGCCCCAAAACTTGGTGGGTGGGGAAGGAAAATATAGAAGGCATCACAAAGAACAGGGTTGCAGCAGTTTTGAGTAGTAGTTTTGATGTGGGAGGTTTGATGTTGCAGAGAAGGCCCCAGGAGAAGAGAAGCGAGCCATTCACCTGAGAGTCTACAGCTGACCTTGTGGAAGAAACAGAGGAGCTAAGCCTGGAGACAAAAGCAGCCCTGGGAAGAGAGGAACCAAGAAGCCTGAACACTGGCAAATGTAGGCAACTCTCTTGCTCCAACATGTGGCAATGGACTTTGGTGAGAGAATAAACTTACACTTTATAGCCTGGTAACTATGGACTTTTACCCCAAATAAATACCCTTTATAAATACCAACCCATTTCTTTTATTTTGCATTAGCACCCTTTTGGCTGACTAATACAGAATTTGGTACTGAGGAGTGGGGAAGTGCTTTTGCAATTACCAAAATGTTGGAACAGTTTTATAAATGGGGAAGGGATATTTTTTGGAGGAATTGTGAAATGCTTGCTGGAAAAGGCCTAGATCACTTTGAAGAGACTGTTGATAGTAATATGGACACTAAAGAGACTTTCTATGATGCCTTAGAAGTAAATGATGAAACTATTACTGGAAACTGCAGGAAAGATGATCCATGTTTTAAAGTTGCAGAGAACTTAACAAGATTAACTCCTGGTTTTATATGGAAGACAGAAATTGAAAATGGCAAATGAGAGCATTTAGCTGAAGAACTTTCCAAGGTAAACTTGGAGAATGTGGCTTGGCTTCTTCTTGCAGCTTATAGCAAAATACTAGATGAGCGAAATACACTAATGACTGAATTTTTAGGCAAAAAGAAAACAGAAACTGATTCCAGAACTTCCAAGTTTCTGGAAATCAAATTCCCAGATGAAAATGTCCCATTATAAGACTTTACTAAACTTGGAACTTGTAAATCAGAATTGAAGATGCAGTTATCTAGGAAATACTTGTGGAAAGTCTTACTGTCTGATGGCTTGGACCCCTGCTTCCTACATGCTAAACCAAGAAAGTTTTTGAGAGAGTTATATGAACAAAACCACTGACAGCTTGGAAAAAAGAGGAAATGGAAAGAAAATATTGAAGGAGAAACAGCTTTAATAAGAAATCCATGGAAGCTGAGATTTGGAATTAAGACATTGCCTTGGACCAAAAGAGGAGTCCCACCCATGTGTACGGAGAGGGTGAGTTTGGCCCAGCAGTTGAGGGTGGATGTTCCCATCTTATGTTCTGGGAGAGTTTTGCCTCCCCAGGGTGCAGAGAAGGTGAGTTTGCCCCAGCAGTTGAAAAGCATGGATGTCACCACCAAATGTTCTGGAAGAGTTTTGCTGTCCCAGGGTACAGGGAAGGTGGAGCACATTACTCAAAGAATAAGGCTTTTAAGGTCAGCACCCCATAGGTATGAGAGGGGTGCTCCTGTCCCCCATGGATTAGAGAAGAGCAGGTGGTCAACCCATTGCTCTGAGAGGGTTGAACCTGTATGGCAAAAGTTAGGGGGAATGTTGTCTTCACCTCACTGTACTACGGGGGCTAAGACTATAAACCCAAAGATCCCAATCTAAGGTGTGGCAATCACCCGAACACTTTTGGAGGGTGAGGTCTGGTTCTTGGTCAACACCCAGATGCTTGATGATGGTGGAACCAATTAAATGGCCATTGGGAAGCCTGTGGAAATGGTGGGTCCCCATGTGGTCCCAAGGAGAAGAAACCATCATCCTAATAATGACTCTCAGACTTTGAAATTTAATGGAGGATGCCCTGAAGGTTTACTGAACTGTAGAGGATCCATGACTCATGTTTAACATCCCAATTTCTCCTTATGATAATGAAAATGTTTATCTTTTTTCTTTCCATTTGTATATTGGAAGCAATTAAATGGTTTTGTAAGTTTCAGACATCTACAGCAGACGGGATTTTTCCTGAAGACAAACTGTATTTCTTTAAACTGCCTATGATATGATTTTGTACTCGTATTGTTACTGGTTTAAGGTTTTTTGAATATTGTAATGCATTTTTGGAATTAAGAGGGTGGAGTGTAGCCATTGAGCAATTTGATGTAATTATGAATTCCAAAAGTATAATTGGATCGTGCTTGTAAAGTGATCTGTTAATCTGGGCATGATTAAGTTATGATTAGGGTATAGACTGGGCCACGTCAGTAGTGTGTTGAGCCCCACCCCTTGGTGGATGGGGGAAGAAAATATAAAAGGCATCACAAAGAACAGAGTTGCAGCAGTTTTGAGTAGCAGCTTGTATGTGGGAGTTTTGATGTTGCAGAGAAGGCCCCAGGAGAAGAGAAGCGAGCCATTCTCCTGTTAGTCTACAGCTGACCTTGTGGAGGAAACAGAGGACCTAAGCCCAGAGAGAAATGCAGCCGAGGAAGAGAGGAACCCAGAAGCCTGAACCCTGGCAAATGTCAGCAGCTATCTTGCTCCAACACGTGGCAATTGACTTTGGTGAGAGAATAAACTTACACTTTATAGCCTGGAAACTATAGACTTCTACCCCAAATAAATACCTTTTATAAAGACCAACCCATGTCTGGTGTTTTGCATTAGCACCCCTTTGGCTGACTAATAAGCATTTATGATCTCTTTTGAATTAATGTGCATATAATATGTGAGGGTTCATTATCTGATATGGATGTCCAATTTTTTCCAGCAACATTTGTTGAAAACCCTATACTTTCTATACAGAATTGCCTAGAGTCCTTTGCTTAGATCCAATGGACCAAATAGTTGTGGATCTAATTCTGGATTCTAAGTCCAATACAAAGTTTGTCTATCTTTGTGAAAATACCACACTAATTTGATTACTGTAGGTTCATGATATGCCTTGAAATTAAGAAATATGATATCTCCAAAATTATTCCTTTATAAACTCATGTGGGCTGAATTAGATGAATTGCATTTCCATATAAATGTTAAAATCATATCCTAAAATTGTAAAAAGAAAAGATAGTTTGTGTGTTTTTGGGGAGAATAGCACTGAATCTAAGAATTAATTTTGTGGGTGGTACAAATGACATCTTAAAATGTTGAGTTGTTTCACTTATGAGTACAGAATGTTTCTCCATTTATCATGGCGTTGTTCAATTTCCCTCTTCAAAGTTACATACTTTTCTGTGTAGATGCCTTGTGTAAAATATCATTAACTATTAAGTTTTAAATCTCAAATATTAACATATTAAAGATTTTAAGGATTTTATAATATATTTTTAAAACTTCAATTTCTGATTATTTGTTACAAATAGTCTTTGCAATCAATTATTGTATATTGCTCTCACATCTTTCAAACTTACCAAGCTCACTTATTAATTTAAAAAAGTTATATCATCCAGATTAGATAAGAAGAAGCAAAACTGTCTGTATTTACTGGTGATATGGTTGTCTAAGCAGTAAATCTTAAATCTTTAAAGAAATTCTATTATATTTTATGAGTATGAGAGAAATGCTGGCCTAAGGTTAGCAAAAATTGAAGGACCCAAAAACTACCCAGAGTGATATGAGACCCACAGGAAGAGAGAGTTTGCATCTTCCCACAAATGAGTCATCTTATAGGTGAATAATGTAATGACTTAAGGAACAAATAAGACAACAAAAGTTACTAAGGTGACCATACATTGGTTCGCAACCAAAAGGACACCAGTGATGTAGGTACCATTACAGGAAATATTTAGCAATGAGAAGATATTGCAGAAACAGTGATAATTTATTTTGACCACAAAAGGGCAACTGGGTTGTTATGGATAATTAAGGAAAGGATGGAGAGTCTCACCACATGCCCAAGCAGCTAGGACTAGAAGATTGCATTTGGCACTGTTCATGATAATACTGTAGTGCAGAGACTTGTAGATGGTAACATAGTTATCAAAGGACATGGAAGTAATAATTTAGATCTCAATACATCCAAAGCAGTGTGTGGCAAAGAACTGAAACTTGCAATTATTGTAGGAGACAGTTTTATCCTCACTAATAAGTCACCAGTCAGTTTGACTGAAACACTAGAGGTAGAGCATTTATCCATACAGGATAAATGGCTGAGTAAATAGTACATAGTTTGGTAAAAAAAGGGAGCTGCATTGAAGGGAGACAAGTATCAGGAGGTTTCCTATCAAGAAGGAAACAAAACAAATTAAGGGAAACAAAAGCAAAATATTTGTATATTCTGGCCATAGAAAAGTCCCAAAGTGACTAATTCTGACATGTTCCTGTCCCTTTCCATATATCTCAATTGGGTTAAGATCATAAATATATTTCATTCTTGTAAATTATATTATTTATAAAAGAACAAAAGTTTAATTTACCTAATGAAAATAAAATGTGTCGCCTATTTTTAAATGTATTGCCTTAGCCATACGGTCAACTTTCTTTCTCTGCATAATCTGGACCACTTCCCTGAATGATTCAAAAATGAATCAGAAAATTCAAATGTTTAAAACACCCTTGTATAATTTGGATAATTTTAATTTTCTAAAGCTGCTGAGAAAATAAATATCAGGTACAGAGTGTTTTGTACTTAAGTGTTACCATATATCCAATAATTAAGTAGTGCTTCATTGTTCTATACTTTAATTATTACAACTGATACAAATTGTTTGTTAATGAAGAGGTATATTGATAATTATCAAATGCATGTATTTATGTAGAATAAATTGACTTAAATAATTGTTATATGTGGGTTGGTTAACTATTTAAACATTATCACTCGGTTAATCCAAGTCCACAATTCCCAATAGAAGTGAGTCAGATCACAGGAATCTCAGTAATTTTTAGAATCAGTTAAGTTATACACTTTTGATACTGGAAGATAAAATCTGGATTCTCTCTCAGTTTGATGAGTTATCTCATGTGTAAGGGCAAAACTGGATCTAGTAAGAGTGTCTTGGGATGCAACAATGGGAGAAATCACTGTGAGTACTCATTTTTGTTTAAAAGATTATGGAATTTGAAAAGCTACCTTATCACTCAGTCTTCCTGAATAGTTATGCAAAGCTTTAACTTGTAGTTAATATAAATATATGGTTGAGAATTCTCAGGCACTAAATCATTTTGAAATAATTGTACTGAAGTTTTATCTAATGTGCATTCTGTAGGTCAAATTCTTGCTTGTTGTCTAGATCATTATAAGTGTTTAATACACAATAGTTCCTAAAATCCCATCCTGAATTCTGAGGGAACATGCTACTATAATCACTGCTAATAACAGAGACAAAAGGGAAATGTGAGTAGATTCAGGTGAGAATAATCATTGTCATTAAAATGTATATTATTTTTGAAAAGAGAAATAGAGGCAAATCCCCATAAAAGAATTAAAATAATAAATGATGAAAAGAAAGATACACTAAACAACCACTGTGAAAGTAGTTAAAGCAATGGCAGCAAAATCAGAGGAATGTAAAATAAACTGAGCAGTCAACAACATTGATCTCAGTGCTTAAGCTCTTTAGGCCTCATTTTTGTCAATTATATAACTGTGAAATCATTTTGTAATTCAGAAATATGGGGAATACATGAGGTAAGATGTAATACCCTAGTGTCATACATGGTTAGTGCCATGTATTTTTTTTTTCAAATTTTTCACTCTTCTTTTGAGCAGGTTAGCAACTACTATAATTGTCTTGCACATATAAACAACAAATTCAAATTAAAAAACAAGTAAGAAAAGAAATAAAAAAGAAACAAGACATAGAGATAATGTGGGTGATGAAGTAAATTTCAATTTTTAAAATCCACTAGTGAAAAAAAGATTCTGATGATAGACTGATTATTTAGGACCATTCCTAACACAAATTCCTAGTTTGATTTTCCTACTACCATAAAAATATTGTGAAATTATCACTTTATTTCTTTGATAGATTGAATACATATTGGGCAAGTCCTTTCTGTGTGCTGTAGCCTAATAGCAACAGATATACTAATGTTAAATTAAAGTTTCTATGTTCAATTTTTTTCCTACTTGTGTCAGAAAATGCCTTGTTTTAAAATTTCTTCACTTGACACAGATTAATCAAGTGTATTTTAGGAAAGCAAACTGTTTATATAACATATGGACTTCATTTAATTATTGATTGAAAACATAAATGGAGATATTCATTGAAAAGAATATTGAGGAAGCTACATGAACACTGGAAAGTGACTCAATGAAATTCGCTGCCAAAGTGATATTTTCATTAACTTAACTCTACTATTCTTAACTGGAATATGACTTTTGTGTAATGTGCAATTAAAATTAAAGTGTGTTAAAAGAGTTTTATACTAATCAACTTATGCTGCAAGAGAAATTATGGTCCCAAGAATGAAATTAGATAGAATAAATGCAAATATCACATAAACCATCCTAAAACATGGTTAGTAGTACACTATCCAAACCAAGCTCACTAAATAATTCATTGACCATCAAGTCTGAGTGTGTTTCATGTTATATTTAGGCTGCATGAGGAAGAATTCCCCAAGATACTCACTCTGCTAGTTCTCCATTACTTAAATATAAAGTAAATGCAGCAAATTACCAGTAACTGAAACACAAGTAGGTTAATTCTAAAAATTATTTGGAAATCTCAAAGTGCTTTAGAAATTTCTACATATTTTCCAGGGGAGTAGACCTTAAATATCCATTAAACCCTTCACAATTGCAAGGACATGTGGATCCTTATACAATGGAGAAGCAAGCTGAGAGTTTTGAACACAGGTTTACCATCTGCACACTAGCTCAAACTAAAATTTAATCAAAAAGAGTTTGAAAGACCCACAGGTGCTAATACAGGTATTTATGTCCCAGGATTCATCTATTTATTGCCTAAAAGTATTCTGGTCCAGAAGAACAGAATATAAACTTTTGTGACACTGTAGAAATTAATAGGTCTTTTAACATTTTTAGGAATTATATTTCCAGGGGCATATCAAACCAGATCCTCATTAAGTGACACTAAGTCACTATCCATGGTAATGCCCCTCATGGCTCTGAGCACTTACTTTACAACTCTGATTTGGTCTGTTTCAGGCACTTATTCTCTGGAAGCCCCAAAATTTTAGAGTCAGACCTAGAGCAGGTGAGGAGACTTACTGGCTCAGTGTTAAGACAGCTTTCTAAAGAAAGGAGGAAAGATTATGTAGCCTGGATTGATATTGGGTTAGGTGCCAGGAATATCTGACATGAGGAAGGACAAAGAGAACTAAAGACAGAAATCACAATCCAGATATGGATCATTATAAAAAATAATCTACATGTGTAGAACTAGATAGATAAATAAAATCAGTGACTTATGATATCATGGAAGGGTCAAGGTTATTTGTTGATCCAAGAACTAACATTTCTGGAACAGATATTGAGAAATGGAAGAGAAAAGGTAATAAAAAGAAAAAGAAGAATTAAAAATCTCCCTTCATATGCATATATGGGTCAAAGGGGATATCATTATGTGAGAACATAATGAAAATATCAAAAGAAATGAGCATTCAAAATTCAACAAGGCTTTTATTCTGCTTACCATGTGATTATTTCCCTTTTATCACTGCATTAGTGCAGGTTGTATATGCACAGTCTCAAATGCACACTGGTTTTCATTTA
>JAQZBX010099045.1:0-11515 GCA_029593785.1 Cabassous unicinctus
GAGGTGGCGCAGATGGCTAGAACACCTCTCTCCTCTATTGGAGGTCTTCAGGATCGAATCCTGGTGAAGACTGGAGGAGGAGGATGAGAAGAGATGAAACAGACACAGAGAATTGCCCAGCAAATGGACACAAAAACAGCAAATGGGGAAGGGGGGGGGTTAAAATGGATCAAGTAAATAAATAAATCTAAAAAAAAAAAAATACTGGGAAAAGTGAAAGAACACATTTAAAAAAAAATAAAAATGAGTGGGAATAAGAGGCTGTTAAGTTGTGATAAATACTGGTGTTTCTCCCTCCCTGTTGGGGTTACCATTTGCCTTCCCCCAGCCTCATGGCAGGCAGCAGAGGAGATTGTAGCTCCAGCTGACGGTTGAAGTTGCTGTTGCCAGGGTGGGACATAAAGACCTGTTCTTTCAAACTCTGGGTGGGTGTGGTCTGATCACAGATCTCTACCTTTGATCAGCTACTTCAGATCAATGGAGGCCAGCAGCCATTGTTTCAACCCACACTGGCCAAAGTGGCAGAGGAATCTCAAGGAATATATCTGTCCCCCAAACAATGGAGAACAGTTAAAGGGCTGTATTAAGAATGAAGAAAGCTCAGCTTCAAAAGCAACAGAAGCAATAGAAGAATCTCCTGGCACTCTTACTGGCCCTGTACCCACTCTCTCCACAATGCAGTGTGGAGCTCCCTTGTACTCCCATGGTGGCTTTGTTCAATTGTGGCTCCCTGGCCCTCTTCCAAAGTATATACCAGTATTCCTGGATGTCTGTAGGGTGGAAGTCTGAGAAACTGAGCCAGGGAATTTGTCATGGGCTCACCTTCCCAGAGATTGTCCTAAGGGCAGAGAAGCACCTTGCAGATAGCTGAGACAGTGTGTGAAAGGATTAAGTTGAAATGGCCTAGGGCAAAGACTACCTGCATTAACTCATGCAAGAGAGCACTCAGGATAGGGAGGAGGTCAGTTTCAAAGAAAGCAGAGTAAGCATTCACTGGGACTATGTAAACTGTAAACAGGGAACTCCTAAAGCCTCTAGAAAAAGAAGCAGGCTCCATCGCTCTGGCTCCCTGCAGGCTTAGATAAGACAGAAAGGGCCCTGTACTTCCCCTTTGCCTGGGGCTGATCTTCTTGATAAGAGCTCTAAAGGACACCAGTAGCCAAAACAAAGCCAATTTGAAAGACAGTGAAAGGTATTTTTGCCTTGGTTTGCTTGTTTTGATTTTATCTTGGCAATCAAGAAAATCTTTACCATATCACTAATTGTACTGAAACTTGAGGAAAAGAAAGCTCAGGGACTAAATCCCAGAATTAACACTTTAAAATATTAAAATGTACAGGGTGCAATAAAAGATTGCAAGCCAAAAAACAGAAACAACAAAAAGGAAATCATTGCCCATCCAAAGGAACAAGATTAAAATCCAGAAATTATCAATGAAACGGGCCAGATGTTCTATTCGGGTTGATAGAGAAGTTTTAGTTATGGATGGTGTTGATGATAGCAAAACACTGTGAATTTAATTAACAGCACTGAATTATATATTTCAATGTGGTTACTTGTTGTGCAGTCACAGATAAAGGGAGCACTTACTAAAGCTTCTAGAGTACAAACCGTGCACTTCAGGCCATGCAATAGGAGTCCCACCATGGGGGTGGGGATTGTGACTGACATCTGTTACAATGAACTAAGTAATATGGGGGAGGCTGCTGATATTAGCCTTTTTAAAAGGTGTCATTGTGCCAATAAGAGAAGGAATTAGCTCCAGCTGAACTCAGCAAAATAGTTTTTAAAAATATCTTTTTTTTTTTTAAGATTTATTTATTCATTTATCCCCCCCTTGCTGTTTGTGTTTGCTGTGTCCATTCGCTGTGCGTTTCTTCTGTGTCCGCTTATCTCCCCCTTGCTGTGAGGTCCTGCTGCATCAGCCCACCACGCTGCGCAGGCCGGCCTGCCCTCACAAGGAGGCCCCGGGAAAGGAACCCGGGGCCTCCCACATGGTAAACGGGGGCTCTATCGATTGAGCCACACCCACTTCCCTAAAAATATCTTAAGTATCACTCTCCTAGCAGTTATTTCCAGCTACAATAGATCATCCACTCCTCTTGATATTCAATCTAAGAAAGATAAATTAAAGAGCATCTATACTTCTCCTTCCTTTTTCTTTCTTTTATTTTTTTAAATTTATCCTTGAACAATATGTATTGGTACTCAAAAAATAAAATAAAATAATAAAATAAAGTAAAACAAAAACCACTCAGAGTTGAACTTGATTTCAAATTGTGGAGACAAACATTAATAACCCATTGTAAGAGTAAGAAACAGAGAATATTTCTGGGCATATGAACACACTTAGAAATTTAAAATGAGGGAAATTATTTCTCTAATCCTAGTTGACAAACTTGCATTGAATAAACCCTCCTCCAAAGAACTAGTAGAAATCTTGATTTTAAAATATTTAAAAAAAAATATTTGAAGACATGAGGCAGCTGAAAATGCATCAAGGACTTGAGGAATTAATACCCCAGAAAGAAGTAGGATGCAGAAAGATTAGCCCAACATTCAAGGCCACTTATCTATGCAGCATTTGCTGATGCCTAAATAGTGAACAAGAGCCTAAAAGACTGAGCAGCTTAGTAGAACTCTTATAGTCAACACCTATATCTCTCCATATGCAGAAATTTAGATGGATCATAGAGCCAAAATATAAAAACTAGAAACTGAAAGCTTCTTAAAAAATATAGGAGACTATTTGGGCAGGACAGAAAAGCATAAATGATACCAAAAGAAAATGACACATTGGACTTTGATAGAATTAGAAATATCTGCCTATCAAAAGACACCATTTATGAAAATAAATAAGCCACAGTCTTGACCAAGTTTAAAAAAGTGAGCAAAAGACTTAAAAAGACACAGGATAAGAAAAAATTATATTTAAACAGCCAGAAAGCAAAACAAAACAAAACAAAACATGAAAAGCTGTTCAATAGCATTTGTCACCAAGGAAAGGCAAATTAAAACCACAATAAAATATTATTTCAAACATGATAGAATGGATAAAAAATAGAATGTAGGTTAGGTTTGAAGCAATTGAAACTCTCTTTCTCTGCTTGTGGGGGCATAAATGATATAAACATTTTGGGAGATTGTTTGCCTGGTTTTGATAAATTAAACATACTTCTACCTTATGCCCCTGCACTTCCAGTCCTAGGAATTTACTCAAAAGAAATGAAAATACATGTTCAAAGACTTTTAGAAGATTGTTTAAAGCAGTTTTATTTACAATAGCCAAATACTAGAAATAGTCCAAATGTCCAGGAACAAAACAACTGATATACAGATTGTGGTTTAGCCAGACAATGGAATACTACTCAGCAATAAAACTTGAATTAAGTATAGATATATGGATATCTCTCATTCCATAAACTCTACTTCTAGAAATTCCAGAGAAAATAAATTAGGAAGATGTGCAAAATTTAATTATGAGATATTTCCTGAAGCATGTGCATAATAGAAAATAATTGAAACATTTGAGGAGCCTCAAATCAGGGAACTGGTTAAATTAACAATGGAATAATATTAACTAATATTTAATTGTAGGGAAGCAGATGTGGCTCAAGTGATTGGGCTCCCATCTACCAAAGGGAGTCCACAGGTTCGATTGTTGAGGACTCCTGGTGAAGGCAAGCTGTCCCGCAACATGGAGAGCTGATGGCCCGCAACACAAAGAGCTGGTGCAGCAAGATGATGCAACAAAGGGAGATGCAGAGGAGAGACAGTGAGAGATGCAGCAAACAAGGGAGCTGAGGTGGCTCAAGCAATTGAGTGCCTCTCTCCCACCGGAGATCGCTTCCCAGGCCCTCTTAAAGAGAAAGATGGGAAGAAAAGACAAGCAGATATGGAAAGAACACACAGCAAATGGACAGAGAGAGCAGACAGTGAGTGCAAAACAACAAGGGTGGGGGGGAGTAAATAAATATTGAAAAAAATTGAACTGTAGAATTTACTTTGATGGAAAACTAGTTGCAATAGAGTAATTGAACAAAAAAATCATCCAATGTAATAGATATATTACAAGTTATAGACAATGGGTATATGCACATATACCCTTGAACTTACTATAATATTTGAGTATGTGTATATATGAGTACATTTGTGTGTGATGAGTGTGTTGGTTCCAAGCATGTACACAGTGTGTGTGTACCTGTGGAGGATGAGTGGTGGGGAAGGGAAATAAAGTTCTAGAGTTTAATTTTACAATGACATTGCTGAACCTTGTTTTGCTTTTAACAGAAGTTAATTGCCAGTGTAATAAAAAACAAAACATAAAGCAATAAAAATTCAGTGTTCATACCAAATAATAAAATGTTTAACTATATGCATTTTGTATTAAACTATTTACTAAATGAATCACAAATTTTCATTCGATGTTTTAAATTCAGTGCACAACTACCATTTCTCCCAAGTCTGATGTGAATTCAGCCCATATATCTGTTGAGAAAACACAAAAAGAGGAGAAAGCTGTGGGTTTTTAAATTAGTTTTTGTTACTATGTGGGTAAATGGTAACTATACTGTACTATGCCCAGCCCTTCCTGTTTCCAGTAGTTAGGAGGTATTATTGTCAAGCTGAATTCTCCTTAGAACCCTTTTTTTCCCCCAGAAACATTGTTTAATGGAAATGCCATTATATTCTAAAAAGTTTTAAACTTTCTATATAAGCAAGATACACAAGTAAATTTGACATTCAGAAATAAAAATCATATTTCAATATTGCCATTGTTTTTCCCATATCACATCCTTTAAATTTTTAATTAAAAAAAAAAACATAGAAAAATGTACATTTCTAGTTTAAGTTCAGCACCCAAGGGTGAGGAAATTGCTACATATCTGTCAATTTTCACATTTTTACTCCACTGTTGTACTTGTTATTCTCTACAATAATTGTAAAAATGAGTGTTACAACTAGGCCCTAGAAGGCACAGCTTCTAGTTAAATCTTTTTAACTAGGAAGCACTCAATTGGGCCTCATTATTTTGATGATTTCAACAACAACATCTTCAGCATCTATTATCCATTCTCACATTTTACTAAGAATCATTTTAACTTAAAATATATCTCTGAGCTGATTTCTTTGGTCAGAATTATCACTGGTCAGAAAACAGAAAACTTTTCAATCTTAACATTTGAATCTCAGGAAAGGGTGACAAAGACTTTTAAAAGAGTAGCTAAATTGCAAGAAGTTCACATTTTGTGTGGACAATATTTATGAAAGGATTTCTGTGTCACAGAAATAACAAAGTCATATAAATATAAGTATAAAATTATCATGAGACTTAAAACAAGTGAAATGAACATTTGAAACAAAAAGCTTTTAGTGGGACTAAAGAGAAATACTGAGAACCAGATTTCATGAACCAGTGAAATTACCAAAATTTTAATAAAATAATTAACATAAACTTTGACTTTCATCCCTTTAGCAGTTTTGTTTCTTCTTTATAATCTCAAATTTTGCTACAAAATACTAGTGCCTGTGACATATCTCTTTATTCTTTCCCAACTGCAAAGTTGATATTTTAAAGTTACTTCCTGAAAATGAGAATTTTATTAATCAAATTATTTCAAAAGTATTTTAAACTAACCACAAATGTAGCAAGTATCTCATTTCAAAACACTTAGGTCCATGAGGATAAGGCAGAAAGTTATATTTTCAAACACAGTTTGTCTTTATGAGGAGGTTCAGGACATATTAGAAATCTGTCACCCTAGAAAAACAACAAAATTTCCCTGTTAGCACCAACTAGAACCCCACTTCAAACTGAGTATGTCAGAAAAGGTTTCTCTGCTCCTCTCAGGTCCCTTTCTCTGAGGTTGTGTCTAACAAGAGCAAATCCCAACTCTGGAAAAGACTCTGAGTTCAGAATTCTTTTGCCAAATATTTTTGTCCCTAAGTGTAACTAACACAGCAGAGATTTTCAATAAATACCACATTTTTTGTCAGATAACCAAGCAATCCTACTGGAAAGCACCATATACCTGGAATCTATGACTCATTTGTCTAGGAAAAATTTCTACATCTGCCACAGCCTATTTATTAAGTCTTCAATGCTAAGTCTGATATGTAAAACTACAAAAAAAAATTTAAACTATGAAAAAAACAAGGTTCAGAACAGTGTAAACAGCATGTTACCCCTAGTGTGTAAAATAGAAGATGATTCAAGATAACTAGCCCAGATGAAACAGGGAACATTGATTGCATCTGAGAAGGGCAGCTGGGAGGATGGAGGATGAAAGATGAAAGAGGGAGGGACATTTCTTTCACTGTATTCCCTATGGTAGTATTTGCATTTTTTTGTGGAGTGCCAGCATCACTTTTAAAGAAAACAAAAGGCCAACAATAAAACATTCCTGAGAAATATATTTCCTGTGAAACCCAATTTACTCAATAGTATTTAAGAATCTACTGAGTATAAATTCCCATATGTAATTTAGGCAGGCAATAATCTGATGAAATGAATTTGATGAAAAGCTTCAATGGAATATGAATTGGATAATTTTAATTTGTGCCTGCACATAAATCTATCTAACCATCCTCCAGACTACACCTATTTTAAGAATCTTCTACAAACATCCACATAGCATTTTCAGGATTTGGGCATGAGATTTCTAGAATGTGACACAAATAACTGATAGGGAGAAATGTTGAAGATTGTGGTTTTTTCCCCCCAGGACTGTTCACCTCCAGTGAAGGAATTCTATTTGGTATAAAGTCCCTCATGAGTCAGAAAGTGACTCTGCAGAGAAACTCCAAATACAACAAAGTGCTCTTTTATCTAAAGATAGAAGCCTTCCAGATGTAAATGCATTTGTAGCATGACCCAACAGATTGAAAAACAAAATAAGAAGCAACAACTCCTTGTAAAATCATTTCATGTGAATTGCTATACAAAGTTCTGTGGATAAAATTACATGAGATAAAATATCTGGCTTGAAAACAGAGCAGATAATAATCATCTGGAAAAATTATAATTATAAATACGTTTTCAGTTTGGATAACTAATCAATATGGAGATTATGATAACGGGTTTCACTTTTTAAAAATATGTTTGAAGTTGAAAAATAAGACATAATAAATAAAATGTAATAACAAGTGGCTTTTATATCCATAGATGTTAAAATGCAACTATTTTCACTTGCACTGTTGTCTGAAGAAAGCTTGAAATGCAAGGCTTTCTACTATGTTTTATATAAGCTAATAAGTACATTTAACAATGCAGTTTGAAATTTAACAAAAATCTTAAAAGCCAAAACTTCAGTTTTCAGAAGGATCCCAGCAACAGCTTTAACACATATTGAAATTCTTTGTGTGTTAGTCAAAAAAAAAAAGGCGATTCCAAGGCAGGTGAGGCGGAAGTAGCCCTAGTGTTTCCAGTTCAGAAAAGACTAGGTAGCATATGAGTATTTCAGAGTGTCTCTGTATATGTGTTTTCTCTCTTCTTCGGATTTGGATACTTTGAGCTAATTTGGGAGTGCCCATCTGGTTGCCCACAAAATGATGCTTCAGGGTCTGGCCCTCCACCAAACCCTGTTGTTGCACCCCAAGCACACGATGCCCTTCTCCCTATAATAGTATAATAAGAATAATTTTTCTTGGTATATCCTGAGTCCCATCGAGGAACCCTACAAGACTTTCGGCGGCGCCAAGGCCTGCGCGCCGCCCGGCCCCTCCTCGAAGTTGGCCGCCATCGCAGGCAAGCAGCTGCCACACGGCATGGCGAGCCACAGCGCGGCGGCCACGGCCGCCATGTACCACATGCCCCCAGGCGTCTCGCACTTCCCGCACAGCGCCAGGGGCGGCTACTGCAACGGCGGCCAGGGAAACATGGGCGAGCTGCCCGCCTACCCAGACTGCATGCGGGGCGGCGCGGCCGCAGCTACCGGCTAGTACACCGCCAACCCGGACCGCGCTACCCGTCAAGTGAGCGGGGCAGCGGCGGTGGGCGCGGCCTTTTCCGCCTCAACCCAGAGCGCGCAAGGCGAGGGAGCGGCCGGGACCTCCACTCGCAACGCGCGGGGGATGGTCTCCTTAGAACACTTTTTAAATCACTTTCTATCAATATCTGGGTCAGCAAACATTTTCTGAGGTCCAGATAATAAATACTTTTGGCTTTGCGAGTCATTAGTCCGTATCCTAACTACAGAATCTGCAGTTGTATTTTTGTACTGTTGTACTGTGAAAGCAGCCACAGACAATACGTCAATGAATGGTGTGGCTGTGTTCCAGTAAAACAGGCAGTGGGCTGGGTCTAGCATGCAAACCCTGGTTTCCTGACTACTGCCCTATATAATATAAATAATCTTAATACTGATAAAAAAAAAAAGTGGTGAAAATCAAGAATGAATAGAATAGAAAGCACATGGAAAAGGAGAGACATGGAATAATAAAATCAATAGATTCTATATATTGTCAGCATTTTATAAACGTGAAATATTTATCAAAATGCTAACAATGCTTTAAGTGTTTTTATTTTATCAATATACAACCACTAACAAATAGTTTTGAAATATTTAAATTAAAGAGGAATCTTGTATGAGAGGAAGATTTACATTTGAAGTATATTTTTTAATAGGTAGATATTTTTGGAAAGATTTACGAATTCTATAACAGTTGTATTCAAAAACTATTTCTAAAAAATGAATAAACTTCTTTCTAAAAATGCAAACACAAATCCATGTTCATTTAGGAATTTTTTCTACTAATTATCTTAACTTTTAAAAATAGTATAAGGAGAATAATTTTTCTTGGTATATATTAATATCTTTTAAATAATTTCTCACCATATATGTCATATGCTGAAGTGTTGATCTGAATTATATGTTCATTCAATAGAGTCTTAATATTTTTACTTTCTAAATAAAATTGCCTGATATCATCAAATTTGCATTTTTGCAAATTTGCAAATTCTTGACTTGCAACTGATTCTTCTCTGTAGACCACACTATTTTTAATTAAGAATCATTCTCTACATAAGTTTGTAGGTGAACAGAAGAAATTCTGATAAATGCAAAATACTTTCAACTTTAATGTTTCCATATTGAACTTTGTAAATATTTCAGCCTAATATATTTATTATACTACTGCCTTTTTGCCTCTTGAGTACCTTTCTTTATAACCATTTTTACAACATAAATGTCTTCTCTTTTTTTATATTTTATTTTATATAAAATATAAACGGTGAAAACTAGTAGAACTTCTCAAACTTGTTTCTTTCCAGTATAGAATATAAATTTATTCATTTAAAAATAGAAGCTCCCATCAAAAAAAAAAAATTCCCACAAGTTAAGATGTTCCAAAGAGCATTTACAGAATTTCATGTATAAGTCCTGCATAACATTTGAGGAATCATATTTGAATTGTTCTGAATTTCTTTTACTTTTTAAAGAATGTGCTACAATAATTTCATGCACATCAGCTTTGTTTTCAACAATGCAATTTTCTAAAAAAGCATTATGAGCTGAAGTTTTTTGCTGTTCTAGTCATTGAATACATTGATTAAGGTTTTCCAACTTATTTTGAGTAAATGTTACAAAATTTTAGATGACTTTTTTTCATACATAGTACTTTACCATGATAGGACATTTAGGTTTATTTCCAAAGTCTTAAGTGTCTATGTCTAATATCTGATTGATGGTGACCAGCAAAGAAGAAACATTCTTTTATTCAGAGGAGGTTTCCACAATAAAAATTTTGTAGTTTTGTTACTCTAAATTGTGGATATATTTAAAAGTTTATAAATTTTGACTATTACTGCTTCCATTACCATCAATAGAATATGAACAATGATAAATTATGTGCTTTCTATGATAAATACAAAGTATACTACTCAAAGTTTACTTAGTTGAATAAGAATATTGTTTTCCTGTGAAGCTGTGCTGCACAATTTTAACACAGCAAAACCAAATAATTTTATTTTGAATGTTGAACATTTTAGGTGAATTTTACAAAAGCATCCCCCATTAATAGTAGATATTTCACATTTGACAGAATGAACATAGAAAGCTTGTGTTTGATTCCATAAATTGGATGGAAAAAACAAATTGACTCATCACTGGAATTACCTTATCTGATTTTCCATTGGAAGGATCTGAACACACGGGTGTAAACTTGTCATCACTTAATGATGGGAGATGATCTTCTGACAATACAGGCAAAATGTTCACAAACACTCCTTCAGTTTTCATACCTGCAGAAGAAAATCTGGAATAAAAAGTGCATAAAATTCATTTAAACAGTCATTTTATCTAAAGAAGAAATGATATGGTAGGTAAACATACCATGTGTAACTGCATCTTAAATCACAGTCTTCACTAGCCTTATGAGTCTTTGCTCATGTAATTGAAACTTAACTTACTGTTATGGGGTGCCTAAGGGTTGCCATCTGAGAGCCTCCTTGTTGCTCAAAAGTGGCCTCTCTCTAAGCCAAACTCAGCATTTGAATGCATTACCTTCCCCCCAACGTGGGACATGACTCCTGGGGATGAGCCTCCCTAGCAACGAGGGATTAATACCAAGTGCCAACTGGCAACATGATTGGAGAAAAAACAAACTTGAATAAAAGGGGGAAAGAGTAAAGAGAAATGAGTTTGTGTGGCTAAGAGACTTCAAAGAGAGTCGGGAGGTCATCCCAGATGTAATGCTTATGCATACCTCAGTAGGTTCTCATAGAACACCAAAATGGATATCACCCCACACAGAGGGGCTCCTGAGGGCTCTGGTGACACCCAGGTCCTATATAAGTGGGGATAGCCCCAGAGATTGATGACTTATTAGTAGCCTCCTCTTTGGAATCTGTGCTTCTGACAGTGACAGAGTCAGACTCAAATAAGTCCTCCCTGTACATGGTCCATCAGTCCCTTCTATTCAAACCTATATGTGATGCTTGAGTTTTTAGGTGTACTTCCAGAGACTGGAGCCTCTGGCCTACCTATTTGCCAGCTGTGCCTGCAATCTCGGTGCAGCTGCAACCCCTACCCTATAGCTCAATGGACTCATCCAATTCACCTGGCGAGGAGACGACTATAGGCAACGGCCATCCCAGGGAATGGAGAGGGCCTGCAGCTGCAGGCAGGATAATCCCGTCCACCATATCCATGGAATATAAACCTTCTCTCACTTGGAGGTGGAGTGGACATCACCATCCCAAACCCCCAGGATTGGGGGAAGAGCTATGGACTAGAATGGACTTGGTGGAGTTCTGTCGTATATTGTGATTCAAGCAATGGAAGAAATTGTTACAGTGAGGTGGAGACGGTGGCCACTGGACATTTTTGGGGCAGGGAGGGGAGAGGCAGTTGAAATACAGGGGCTTTTTTTGGGACTTGGGGGTTGTCATGAGTGGCATTGTGGCGACAGATGTAGGCCAATTTACATCAGCATATACCACGCAGAACTGTGTGGGAGAGAGGGTGGTCTATGATGTGAAATGTGGTCTATGCTTGGTGGCAAAGCCCCAGGATGT
>JAQZBX010099046.1:0-11505 GCA_029593785.1 Cabassous unicinctus
AGATGCTTAGAATGCATAAATGTTACACAAAAATTACAGGGAGTCCCATGCTCTCCACCTCCCACACCTCCCACAACCTCCCACATAAACATCCTTCATTAGTGTGGCTTATCATCTGCAATGGATATACACATCCTGGGGCTTTGCCACTAAGCATGGACCATAGTTCACATTGTAGACCACACTCTCTCCCACACAGTTCTGCATGTTATATGCTGATGTAAAATGGCCTATATCTGTCATTGCAGTATCACTCAGAATAATTCCCAAGTCCTGAAAACGCCCCTATATAACAACTGCTTTTCCCTTCCCTGCCCCAAAAGCATCCAGTGGCCACCGGCTCCACCTCACTCTTGTAATTTCTTCCATTGCTTGAATCACAATATGTCTACAACAGAATACCATTAAGTCCACTCTAGTCCATAGCTCTTCCCCCAATCCTGAGGAGTTTGGGATGGTGATGTCCACTCCACCTCCAAGTGAGAGGAGGCTTATATCCCATGGATATGGTGGATGGGATTATCCTGCCTGCGGCTGCAGGCTCTCTCCGTTCCCCGGGATGGCCGTTGTCCATCAGCGTCTCCTCACCAGGTGACTTGGGTGAGTCCATTGAGCTGTAGGGTAGGAGTTGCAGCTCCACCGAGATTGCAGGCACAGCTGGCACATGGGCAGGCCAGAGGCTCCAGTCTCTGGAAGTACACCTACAAACTCCAGCCTCACATACAGGTTTGAATAGAAGGGACTGATGGACCATGTGCAGGGAGGACTTATTTGAGTCCAACTCTGTCTTTGGAGACGTTATGTGCCGAAATGAGGCCAAAGTGAAACAGGCTGTGCCTGAATGCATTACCCCTGGCGCCCTCGTGGGCAGAGAACATTTGCACACGGTAGTAGCAGAGGGGAAGGCCAGCTCCAGGTAGGAATTCAAAGGCAATTTCAGCCTGTCTGTTCCTTGGATGGGATACCCCCTAATTTCCACTGCTGCTTCAGGATCTGGGCGCATCGGGGCCGCCCCAGGCAGCAGCTGGGCCTGGAAAGGGAAGGATCGTTGTCTGTCTGCCTTCTGCAGCCTCCAGCTCTTATTCTCCTTCCGTCGTAGGTTCATTCAATAGCATGTGCTGACTGCCGCAAAGTTAGAAACACTGGTCTGGTGCGTTCGTGCGTCCTCTTGCTCTAAACCGTGGGAAACGATGGAATGTTTCATCAGTACGAGGGAGAATAATTGATTAGGAAACCTGAACGAAATCTGAGCTTCGCCCATGGGGCCTGCCTGAAGACTCCTGCTTTGCCACGAGGGAGGTTTAGATGGGACCAGGCTAGAGCAGGGGTCCTCCCGTCACCAGCATCGCAATCTCCTGCAGGGCTCACCAGAGATGGCTGGGTCGTATTAGCCAGCCAAAGGGGTGCTGATGCAAAGTACCAGAAAGCTGTGGGCTTTACAAAGGGTATTTATTTGGGGTAGAAGCTTATAGTCACAAGGCCCCAAAGAGTCCAACTCAAGGTACCATAAGCGGTACTTACTCACCCAAAGTCTATTGCCACGTGTTGAAGCAAGATGGCGGGTGACGAATATGAGGGTTCAGCCTACCTCTTCCTCTTAATGCTCCGTAGGCCCAGCTTCTTCTGATCTCAGCTGCAGGCTGGAGGGCTTGTTTCTTTTCGGGCCTGCTCAGCTGCTCAGGGCTCTGGTCTCTTCAGCTGCAAACTATCAGGCGAATTGCTCATCTCTCTTCCGGGCCATGTCTATGAAGTACTCTCTTCCTACGTATCTGCTTCTGTGTGTCTCCTTGATTGAATGTCCGTTTAGGGCGGTGGGGAGGACTCAACTCTGCCTGCCCTAATGATGTGGTCGAATCAAAGCCATAATCTTATTTTAATCAAGTAAACATAAAGCCTTTGAATTTAAATCAAAGGGTATCATGCCCAGGGGAACAGACCAGTATACAAACATAATCAGTGTCTCTTTTTGGAATTCATAAATAATATCAAACTGCCACACTGGGTCTGGCTTAGTAGGGCTGGGCGGTGCCTAAGACTCTGCATTTCTACCTGGTTCCCAGGTGAGGGACTACACTTGAGAACCATCCTGCTGTGGCAATAACCAACTCCAACACCTCCATGACCTGACATGATATAAGCTTATTTGGGGGGGGAAGGGGAGTCCCCTGCAGGGCCAGGCAGGCCCCGAAGGCAGTTGCTCTCCCTGGTGGGGGGCAGCGGACTTGGCAATCCTGTGGCTCAGCAGTGCAGAGCCTGCTGCCTTCTTGCTTGGGGCAGCAGGGGGAAAAACGCTGGAGGAGCTCACCCCAGCTGGGAGAGGCTTCCTCACTCTTCCTCATTAGCCAGGGACAGTTACCTGGCCTCACCTGGAGGTTGGGGAGTGTCGTCCTCCATGTACATGGAGGCAGAGGGCCACCAGATGTGGGCGGGCATTGGAAATCTCTTGCCCAAGAACAAGTAAGTCTGAATTTGGGAAATAAAACTGGATATAGCAACAAATGGTGTGGAGGGAGTTTGGTGAAACTGTGAAATCAGAGGTGATGGTTAAGTTCATGTGTCAATTGGCCCAGGCTATGGTGTCCAGTTGTTTGGTCAAGCAAGCACTGGCCTGGTTGTTACTGGGAGAATATTTCATGGGTTTAAATCACTCATCAGTTGATTGCATCTATGGCCGATTGCATCTACAATCAGCAGAGGAGATTGCCGTCAGCAATGAGAGGAGTCTCATCCAATCAGTTGAAGGCCTTAAAAGGAGAACTGAGGATTTCAGCAGTCAGAAGGAAGAATTCCTCTCTCTCCTTCAACCAGCCAGCTGCTCCTGGGGAAGTCAACATACCTTCATCGAGCTTCCAGCTTGCCTGCCCTACTGAATTCGGTCTTGCCAATCCCCAAGGTCACGTGAGCTAATTCCTATAATAAATCTCTTAATAGTTACATATATACATAATCACACATGCATATCCTGTTAGTTCTCTCTGGAGAGCCCTCACGAGTACATCAGAATGAGATAGTGAAAGGCATGGCGTAAAGATTATCTTCTGAAAGGTAAGTGTCAAGACTGGTTGACATTTGCCTGATACAATTTTTAAATATCCTATTACTTTAAGCCAAGAAAATCAATATGAGCATATGTAAAGGGAAGCTACGAATCCCTTTTTTCTACACATTCCTGGCCCTGCCCACAAAATGGAAACTTCTGTCCCAGAAATACTGGGGAGAAAGTCCCCATTTGTACTCTTTTTTTGCTCCTCCCTATGAAAGGAAGAGTAGTTTCTTGATTGGTGAAACTACAAAAATGCTCAAACCCCAAAAAAGTGCACCCCATTTTAAGCCAGGCTTATAAACTAAGGGGTGATTATTCTCCTTAAAAAGATGCAAAAATGGATTTGTCTAAACATAAAGAGTATTTGAACTGGTGAGATAGTTAAAAATATTTTGTAAACATCTTTTAGGAATCTCTATAATAAAAAAAAACAAAACTCACATAGTTGTCAATGGATATTTTGCCTGAGAGCCATGAGAAATAGACTTGTTATTTTGCCAGTTATCAGCAGTGTTCCCTTATAATTTGCACAACATGAGAGCGATTGTGGTGTAATGTTTTCACTCCACACTTATGCACTAATAAGGAAAGATCTAGAACAAACATTACTCCAGCTTCGCCGCCGTGGTGTTCCCTACGCCCACTCATATCTGTCTTGCTCTCAGAGAGGTGGGTCACCGGGAAATGGGAAGTGGGAATGGTGAGGTCACTCCCGGCTGGGTGTGGAGAGAATGAGCCAATGCATCTGAGGTTGAAACCAGACTGCACCCCATTTGGTGGCCCCTAAGAGCCTGTGCCAAGAGACAGGATGTCCAGGGGCGGGCTCGGGGGAGCTCAGCTTGCGAAGAAGAAATCCCACTGCGTTTGAGACAGTTCTGATGACGTGTGATGCTATGATCCCATTTGGGGAACTCCTGAAAGGTTCCGAGGAAGAGGAATGGACTGTGTCATCATCATGACTTCAGAGCCACAGAGCAGAGCCCAGTGTTTGGGATTAAAACAACAGCATGAAAATGTCTTTAGAGCAAGAGGGAAATGCGTCAGCAGTGTCTGCAGAGGGCCAAGTCAATGCAGAAGTCAATAAGATGAGAAATGAAGTTAGTTGGCCTAGGTGGAGTAGCCAACTACTTCTACTGGAACAATGAAAAAATATTAAAAAATAATAACAGGAGTGCGTGTAACTCAGCAGTTGAGCGCCTGCCTTGCATGTACAAGGTGCCAGGTTCAATCCCCAGTACCTCCTAAAAAAGAAAAAAAATAATAATAATTAGGAGTAATGGAAAGCAAGGTTCTAAAACCAAACCTCTCTGAAAGGAGCAGTCCCCTGTTGTCATGGTAACCACAGAAAGGCCTCAGGGTGCCCATGCTTGGGGCAGCAGGCCCTGCCTTCTGATTCTGGCTTATGTGAGAGGCCGTGAGTTGCTGACCAGGAATTTTGACCCCCTTGAAGTAGTAAATCTGCTTCCTTGTTGAGCAAATGACTTTCCAAATCCAGGAATGTGTGGAATTCAATCAGGAGATGATGAAATACATCAAATCCACGTTATTAATTTAAGTATTGATTCATGTTAAGTGTAAGAATAATCATGTAAATGTTCCTTATTTACATGACTTAAATGTTCAGAAAACTTGTGATTCCAAGTTAAAATGTGAAATTGATTTTAGGCTTGTGATTTTAGGTTGAAAGCACAAGCAAACTTGACTAAGCTCAGTAACAGTATTAGAATACGCAGGTAACTTACAGGACTTCACAATCTCTGCAAGGTTATCTTACTAGATTTAGAAGGCGTATTTAAGTATAGAGACTGCTTTGGCTTACTCGGGAGCAAACTTGCCAGGGGATTCACCTAAGGTGCCCTCTACGCTACAAAAAAAGCAACCACATACAAATAAAAGGCGCTGACGGAGCGATTGCAATGGCTTTTTAGATGTTACCAAAAAAGCACAAGCAACAAAAGAAAAAAATTGATAAAATGGACTTCATCAAACATTTAGAAAATTGCTGCATCAAAGGACAATTCCAAGAAGTGGGGTGGGCAGCAGGGAGGGGGGGTCCCGGAGCAGCACGGCCAGAGGCACGGCGGGTGGCAGAGGGAGCAGGAGAAACACTGACCAGCCCCTTCCCCCGCTCTTCCAACCCACCTCGGCTGACCCTCCCTGCAAGCCAGTTGGCAGGAGCCTGGAAAACGGAGGTCCTGGGGCGGGAGAGCAGAGGGTGGGAGGGCAGGGCGCAACTGGGAGGAAGTGGCTGGGGAAAGAGGGGGCCCGGGGGCGTATCCTCTGGGGAGCAGGGACCCCGCGGGGGGGGCCGCCTTTCCGCCGCCCCGGGAACCCTCTGTAAACGCTAACGGGGGCCCTCCTGTGAACCCTGGCATCCCCCAGCTTATCACCCACGCCCCTTGTCTTGGGTTTCCTAACAGAGGGGGAAGAAGGATTCCTTTATCGCGAGCTTTGGATTCCATCTTCCTGCCGGGGTCCTCTAGGAACGTCAGAGTCGGAAGCTCCTTTTCCGCAGCTACTAGCCATCCGCTTGTCGACCCCTGGCGGGCGGTTACAGGAAATGGCGCGTCCCGGCGCCCCACTTCCTGCGCCCAGGCCAAGTGTCTCCCCGCCGGGTCCTCTCTGGCGCCTAATTTTCAAATCACGTACACTTCGAGGAAAGATTTTGGTCCTTTTCCTTCCTGCCTTCCTCCCTCCCTCCTTCCCCTCCTCTCTTACTTCCTTCTCCCCTTCCTTCCCTCTTTTTAGTATTATTATTCTATATAATATAGAAGAGAATATATTCTAGATATATTGTTACTAATCTCTCCAGAAAAGAACATGGATCATTTAAAATAAAAAAGTGGAAACTACAGTGCCCTTGTCGTGGTGACGCCGCCTTTCCGCCCGGACCTCACAGGGCCCGTGCAAGGGGGAAACGATGGTAGTCGTCCCTGCCTGATGGGATTATTGCAAAGCTGGTGGAGTGTTATGGGTTCGGCTGTGAACCCCCAAAAGATATGTTCAAGACAACCTCCAGTTCCCTGACTATGACCTTGGAAATAAGGTCTTTGAAGAGGTGATTAGTTAAGATGAGGCCACACTAGATTAAAGAGGGTCCTAACTCTTAGGATTAAGGAGGATCCTAAACCATTAGGATCGAGGTGAGTTCGAATGCATGATGACTGGGGTCCCTACAAGCAGAGGAACTTTGGACACAGTCAGACAGAGGAGACGGCTAAGTGGCAGGGACAGAGGTTGAGCTATGCCACAAAGCCAAGGCATGCCAAGGACCTCCAGCCATCAGCAGAAGCCAGGCGAGGGGCAAGGAAGAAGTCACCCCTAGAGCCCCCTGCTGATACCCTGAGTTCCGGCTTCCAGGCTCCAGAACTGTGAGACCACCGGCTTCTGTGGTTTTAAGCCACTCCGTTTTCAGTACTCTGTAATGACAGCCTGGGAAACTGAGACATGGAGTCAGTACATTGAAGGACCGTAGAACAGTGCCTGGCAAACAGAGCTCAAGATGTGCATGCCCATCTTGAGAAGATGCCCAGGGGCTCCTATGGCACAAAGCTCTTTTCCAAAAAAAAGTGTCGCAAAATGCAAAACCTGTTCCAGCAATCCTCCGCCTAAGGGAATATTCAGGCTCCTTTTGGAGATCAACTGTCATTAATCCTCAGCCATTAATCAAACCCACTCTGTTTCCCTGAGAAGTTGTCCAGTGTTGTCTTGGCATCTTGCAGGAAGTAGGGGAGACCAAATAACCCCTGTTTTGTCTCAGAGTGGCATTTTTCAAAGCCTGCATGGCTCAGTGCCAGCCCGGCACGAGTCAGCGTTGATGCGGCTGCTGCTGGGGTTGGGGGCGGTCAGGGCCACCCAGCCTGCCTTGAGTGCAGCCTCGGGCTCAGTGCCCGCTGGGGGACAGAGCAGTGCTCAGGAGTCCCCCGGGCACTGCAAACTGAATTCTCAAGTCACCTGCCCCCTAGTTCCCGTACGCTCTTTCTTCTTTACCTTTTCAAGTTATCGTATTAATATCCGAACAAATAAAAATTGGGCTAATGATCATTAAGGATAGATAGCCTCAGATTCGTATCTTAACTGTTGAAACAAACAAAAAAAGAATAAATCAAGCATATGAGACCCTCCCTCCCCAAGTCTCAGTTCATAAAATTGAAATGGAACCTTTTAAAGCTTTTATCACAAACTTCTCGTGTACCTGGAAGAGAGTGGACTTCTACATTTCAATTAGGTGTTTAAATGTAATTAAAACTTCTGCAGTTGTCTTAATTAAGGTCTCAGGGAATGAAATGATTTAACTTATGCCAGTTTTCATCCATGCATGAATTTTTTCATGTTGAAAGCAAAACTCAGAGTTTCCTGGCTTTGAGGCAGAAACCAGACCAGAAAAGGGAAATTTGTTAAGCGAAAATAAAGCTTAACAGAGGCAGGTTGTACATTAATTAAAACTAATAGAGGGTCGTGAAATCAAGGCTAATAGATGGTACCTTTAAGGCTTTATGACTTTGTATCCAAATATTTATTTGAATGGCTGAGCCCATACCTATGCTCTAGGAGTATTACCTAAATACACGAATCTCTCTTATTTATTTATTTTTATTTTAAAGATTTATTTTGTTTATTTATTTATCCACCCCTTGCTGCTTGTGCTCACTGTGCCCATTTGCTGTTTTTCTGTGTGTTTGTCTCCCTTTGTTGCGTCAGCTCACCGAGAGCCACGCAGGCTGTCAGCTCACTGAGCCGCACGGGCCGGCTTGCCTTCACCAGGAGGACCCAGGAATCGAATCCGGGGCCTCCCATATGGTAAACGGGAGCCCAACCACTTGAGCCACATCTGCTTCCCTCTTATTTATTTTTAATATGTCTACTTGGGATTTGAGTCACCTGAAACTATTGAAACTTATTAAAAAAAAAAAACACAGGAAAAAAGTAGAGTTAAAATAAAGACAACAATGAGGGTGGCTTCTAATGAGATGTTGAAAGCACTGCTAACTTGTCCACTCTCTAAGAGCCCCTCCCCGGCTTGCTTGCCAAAGTTCCCACTTCCCCTTTTCTCAGAAAAACCACCTCCTTGTGTTTATTAATGAGAGGCTTGCTTCCCTGTGAGCCAAGTTCCAGGGTTTTTACCTTCCCTTACAGATTCGGTCAAGACTGGTTCCAGCCTGATCAGAAGACTGGAACATGTGCAGAAAAATAAAACCCCGACCCAAAGTTACCTGTACCTAATTATAATGCTAAAAATCCCACCCCTCCCCATGCTGAGGTCACCATTTTCAGTCACGCAATGTGTGACCAAGCATGATTTTCCACCACGCATGCTCAACTAATTCCTACCACCAACTACGTCACCTCCTCACACCTCCCTAAGCCAACCCCCTCCAAACCATATAAAAGTCGTAAGCCTTTTCAGCTCCAGGAGACAGATCTGAGCTCACTCTTGTCCTCTTGCTTGGCTGCCTGGCAATAAAACTTTTTTTTTGAACTCCTCGAATCATGGTGTTGACTTCTGTGCACATCGGGCAAAGAGCCCCTTTGCTCAGTAAAAATATTTCCTTTGTTTCAGCACTCCTGGGCACAAATATATAGAATTTAATTCTAAATGATCACATTACACTAAGTTGTCTAAATATAAGATTTCTTGAAAAGAGCCTGAGTGTGGAAAGACTTTTCTAAGGCAGACTGCAGTGGCTGCTCTTCATCACATAGAACTGCCGTCTTAGTCAATTTTAATATGACCCCTGGAATATCAGTCGTAGAAGCGATCGCTCACTGCCATTGCGATAGATGGCTCCCTTCAAAATGATAAATTACAGTGAGGTATTAAAACAACTCCAAGGCTTATATACAAATAGATATCATTTAAAATGCCATTTTCCCCTTTTAAGCCATATTTCTATGACATATCATAAAAACTGAACTGGAATATGTGCCAGCCAATTACCAGCTCTATCCTTTTCAAAGCCAAGGTTAGAAAGGGGAGATTCTAACAGCTCACTGACTTTCTGCTATGTGGCAAATGATGTGTGAGGTTCATTGTTTCGTATTTGGACTTATTAATTTATAACTAATGCCTAGCAGTGAGGATTCTTTATCATAACTGATGATTTAGAAGCAAATACAAGGGAGTGGATGTGGCTCAAGCAATTAGGTGCCTCCCTCCCACATGGGAGGTCCCGGGTTGGTTCCCGGTGCCTCCTAAAGAAGATGAGCAAGACAGTGAGCTGACGTGACAGGCTGGCACGGCGAGCTGATGCAACAAGAGACACAAGGAGGAAAAACATAATGAGAGACACAACAAAGCCAGGAACGGAGGTGGCTCAAACAATTAGGCGCCTCCCTCCCACATGAGAGGTCCCAGTTCGGTTCCCCATGCCTCCTAAAAAGAAGAGGACCACACAACGAACAGACACAGCAAGTGCAAAACAACCAGTGGAGGTGGGGGAGAAATAAATACATAAAATAAATCTTTAGGAAAAACAAAAAAGAAGCAAATACAACTAAAAACCGCTGAGCCAACATGGGCTAAGATCGTTTGATTACGGAAAAACCAGCCATCTCAAGAACAGTTGTTGTAAGCTAGACAGAGTGGTAGACCAGTTCATGGTAAGAATGAAGGGAGATAATCTGTATTTTGAAAGCTACGAATCACCATTTATATATGATATGTGGTAGACAGAGGGGACAGAAATAGTGGTGATTCATTTCAAACTGTTTCTACTTCTAAAGAATAACCCAAAATTTGCCCCTGTAAAACAGTCTCATTGCTCTCTATTGTAAAGGACAGCAAAGGAAATTAATAGCCTCTCTAAAATGGAATCAAAACCACCCAGTAATCTCTAAAAGTCATAAGACGTCTTTTTCCACTGATCTCCACAGTCACAAAACACAATTGATCCAATCATTGACACAAGCAATCATACAAAATGTATCTCGATTGCTCAACAACCACAATGATAGCATCATAGAACCAAGTACTTCTTCAAAAATCAATGTATGATGTCTAGTCTCAATAGCTTAAACAAGGGACATAAATTGTGCTGGGTTAAAACAGTGGAAGGCTGGCTTTTATCATCTAATAAAGCGAGGGAATAGAAAAGTTTTTTCCATGTCTTCACAGTGGCTCAAGTGTTTTGGATCTTATCTTCAAAGCACTGTTTTCAGCAACAAGCGAATAATTCATTCATATACTCCCCAATGTAAACAAGAAAAGTGTATACATTTCTTATATCAGATATAGGAATGACTCACTTGACAGATGTTCAGATTTATGGAAATCTCAGCCCTCTGGTTCATCTCTCTAACCCAGAGGTGAAAAAGTTTTCTCTCTTTTTTTCCCCAGGCAGGCCTTAAATATCTGTCACAAAATCCATGCAGAGAAGATCCAGAACAATCCTCTACAACAAATGTCTCCAGGCAATACTCAGAGTCTATTTACTCTATTTTACAAACAATTCTAACAAGCAGAGTTGCTTAATTTTCCTGCATATAGTAAAGTAAAATAGGATTTTAGAAGGTGAGAGCAGGTGACAAAACCAGAAAGAAACCCAAAGAAAGATATGAAAGCTGGTGCTATTAGGTAGGCACAGAAAGCTATAAACCGAGGTGTGCTAACAGCAATGACTGTTAATTATCTAGAGTACTTGCAAATTTAATAGTGTTTCCAGGCACTATGTTAGAGCATATAAACTTCCAGGTGAATATTAAAATAGTGGAAGGCACTGCTTTCTATTCCCCTGGAAGTTTATATGCTTTGAGTTTAATGTCTTAATATTCGCCCAGAAGTTTATGTGCTTTAAGTTTAATTATATTAAAATATTTATTTTTCCTGTGGAAAATTTTGAGTACACAGAGAAGTACGAAAAAAAATTCCTCATGATCATGTAATTTAGAAGTGATTATTAACAATTTGTTTTATTTCCTCCTAGTTGCCACCATGTGCTTTAAATTTGCATAGCACTAAGATCTTATTATTGGTTAATTTCCTGATGAACTGGCCCAGCTCTTTAAATAGTCACTTCTTGTCCAAGCTATTGGACAGAATCCGCAGATGCAAAAGGCTTCTGAATATTCTTTCTCTCCTAGTTTTGCAGAAACTATGAAAATATTGAACCTTTCTGACCTGGCATTTTATTATTTTTTTCCTGACATATGTTCAATATGTTGTGATAAAATGTAAAATCTGCTGACCTACCTCCTTTAGCTGTGCCAGAAAAGGTGGTCGCAAATATTTTACATGTAGCAAAATATCCACACATCCGCTGATTTGCTCTTTGTAAAATGTTTTTGTCAATTTGAAAAATGCAGGCAAGTGTAGAGAACATAAAAACACGCACTTGGAATGAATGACCATCTACATTTTGTCGTTTTGCTGTTTTGAAATAAGAGAAACAAAGCATCAGATGCACATATGAAACGTCTCTGGTCCCCTCTTGTTCTCCACTCACTCCCTTTTGAATGAAAGGTAT
>JAQZBX010099047.1:0-11516 GCA_029593785.1 Cabassous unicinctus
GAAGCGAACCCAGGGCCTCTCATATGGTAAACGGGTGCGCTATCCATTGCGCCACACCCGCTTCCTGCCGTGAGGTTGCTGCATCAGCCCACCGCACCGCTCAGGCCGGTGTGCCCTCACAAAGAGGCCTCGGGACGCGAACCCGGGCCTCCCATATGGTAAACGGGGGCTCTATCCACTGAGCCACACCCGCTTCCCCCGTGTTTCCTTTTAAAATTTATAATACCTCCTTTTCTTCATGTACCATTTTCATAATTTCTTTTAGTTCTTTACTGTGTTTTCCTTTAGTGCATTGGACTTATTTAAGAGAGTTGACTAAATGTACTTGATTAGTAATTCCAATGCTTGGGATTCCTCAAGGATAGTTTCTGTGACTTAATTTTGTTTCTTTGAATGGGCTATCTCTTCCTGTTTTTTTTTTTTTTTTCTTTGCCATGTGAATTTTGTTGAATTCTGGATATTTGAATATTTTGATGTGTTAACTCTGGAAGTCAGATTGTTCCCCTTCTCCAGGATTTTGTGGGTTCTTTTTTTTATTGTTATGGACTGTATTCTAGATTGGCTATGTGATGAAACTCTCATTCAATGCTTAGCCTAGATTACACTGAACCTATAGGTCAGCCTACAGTGAACATTTAGGTTCTTCAGGTCTTTCTGAACATGTGTCTTGCCATAGGCATGTGAAGTACCTTTAAAAAATTCCCCACTATGCATGAATCTTCCCGTGTGGTCTATAATCCCCTCCAAGAAAGAGAGATGCTTTCCTCTATCTTCTCCTTCTGGGCTACAGATAATGTACTTTATGTTTCAACTTCAAAATTTCACCCTACGTGGCTATGGTTTGCTTGGTTCTATGCTACTTCTCCATACCACTTCTCTACCCAAGTGAATTCTGAGTTAGGCAACACAAATGAGTGCCTTGAGTCAGTCTTTCAAGGAGTCAGTGGGCCAGGGAAGACATACAAACACACCAAATTTGTGCATTAGGTATGCTAATAGCCAGATACCAGGGACCCATGCTAGGGATGTGAACTGCAGCACAGGGAGAGTGGGCTGTCATCAGTCCCACAGACTGTCAAAGCAAACTGGGGTAAGGAGTGGGGCCAAGGCAAGTGAAAGCATTCCACAGCTTTCCTACCAATTATAAGTTTTCTTTTTCCTGATTTAGTGTTCACTTGGTTGCTGTCTATCCTCAAGTATTTTACATAATTCTGTGAATGTTGGTTCTGACAGTTATTGCTTATTTTTCTATATTTCTCTCTCTGTGTGGGGCATTTGCTAGGAGTTTCTTTTTTTATTCATATGAAAAATGTTTTATTGGAAGCAATATATTTAAGAGATATAGGACAATTTACAATTTCTATTTAATCTTCATTGAATTTTGGTAAATTGTGCACCTTAAGAATTCTGTCTAATTAATCTCCATTGTTGGCTATATTTGTATAATGCTGTTTACAATAACCCTGGCTTATCATTTTAAGATTTATAAGATCTATATTTATGTCCCCTCTTTCATTCCTTATATTGAAATATGTTCTCTCTTTTTTATAATAAACCTAGTTACTACTTTATCAATTATATTAATAAACTCATTTTATTTTCATCCCTTATTTCCATTTTCCCTTATTTTTCTATTTCTTGATTTTTGTTCTTTCCTTTCTTATTTCCTTCCTTATTCCTATTTTTCTAATTTCTTAAAGTACAAGATGAGATCACTGATTTTATGTTTCTTCTTCCCTAATATAAATGTCTAAGACTCGAAATTGTTCTTTTAAGAATTGTTTTATATGCATCCCACAAATTTGGACACATTGTGTTTGATTTCCCTTCAATTTAAAATATTTCCAATTTCCATTATGTTATCTTCTTTGACCCTTTGATTATATAGAGGTGTGATATTTATTTTGAAAATATTTGATATTTTCTTAGTTATGTTATTATTGTTGAATTCAAATTTGATTGCTAGGAGTTTCTTATTCCATCATCTTGCTGGTGTAACTCTGTTTATGCTTTTTAAATTTAAATTTTCTTCTATTCCCCATATTGTGTCTGTTTTCTCTGGAGTCTCCTTTTCTTTTTGTTTGTTTAGATCTCTTTCATATTGGAGCCCTTACTTGAATATCATGGAACCCCTGCCTGTTCATTAATATTCACTTTTGAGGTATAAAATGCTGACTGGATGCTGCATTTCTATAAACCAAGTTTGGTTACACACTCTTTTACCACACACTTTCTAGTGATTTTACATTGAGAGTCCTATTCTTTCTTTTAAAAAAAACAACTCTTTCATTGGAGAAGTAATACAGAGAAGATCACTAAACTTAAATGAACGGCTCAATGAATGATCATAAAAAAGCACCTTTGTAATTGCCATAGGGGTCAAGAAACAAAACACTACCTGCACTTAGAAGCTTCCTTTGTATCCCTTCTCAATCTGTTCACCTTCCCCTTTACTCTAAAGTGATAACCATCCTAACTTCTTTGGTAATCACTTCTTTGTTTTTCTTTATAGTCTCCACCAGTAATAAGCACTCTTTAAACATTATAGTAAGTTTTTCCTTTTTATTTTGAACCATATAAAATGGAATATGTGATTTGTGATCTGGTTGTGTGGTAGGCAGAATAATGATGCTTAAAAAAATGTGTCCACTTTATATTTCTGGGAACCTGTGAATATGTTAGGTTACAAGGAAAACAGGAATTAAGGTTGCTAATCAACTGTCCCTAAAATAGGGAAATTATCCTGGATTAACTGGGTAGGTTCAATGAAATTGCAAGTGTCCTTAAAAGTGGAAAAAGGAAGCAGAAGAGAAAGGACCAGAGAGATGACAGTGTGAGAAGGACTCAGCCCAACGTTGCTGGCTTTGGAGTTAGAGGAAGAGGATCACAAGCCAAGGAATGCAGGTGGTCTCTAGATGCTGGAAAAGACAAAGGAATGGATTCTCCCCTTCAGTCTTCAGAAGAAATACAGCTGTGCTGACATCTTGATTTTAGCTCAGTGAGACCTATTTTGGACTTTTGACCTCCAGAACTGTAAGATAATGAATTTGTCTTGTTTAAGTCAATTAGTTTGTGGCAAATTGTTATAACAGCAGTAGGAAACTAATACAGATTGCTCATGTTTCTGAGATTTGCTAATGTTGTCGAGGATAGCTATTATTTATTCATTTTCATTCCTTTAGAGCAGGGGTAGGCAAACCGTGCAAACTATGCCCAGTGTCTGTTTTTATAAGGCCTGTGAATTAACAATGGTTTTTGCATTTTTGAATGTGTGGGGGAAAGTCACAAGAAGAATGACATTTTGTGAAATAAAAATTTTAGTGCCTATAAAGTTGTATTGGAACACAGTCGCACTCATTTGTCTCTGGATACTTTCATGATATAAGGGCAGAGTTGAGTAGCTGCCACAGAGACCATGTGGCCTACAAAGCTTAAAATATTTACTATATGGTCCTCTATAGCAATGGTGTCTAAACTTTTTGCAATGATGGAAATGTTCTGTATCTTCACTGTCCAATACAGTAGCCAGTAGCCACATGAGACTACTGAGTACTTGAAATGTAGCTAATGTTATTGAAGAACTAAAATTTTATTTTCTTTTAATTAATTTAATTTTAAATCTAAGGAGCTGCATGTGTCTAGTCTAGTGGCTACTTTCTTGAACAGCCCAGCATTAAAGTATTTCATTGTATGAATATACAATAATTTATTTACCCATTTTACTATTGATGAATATTTGGGCTGTTTCCAGGTTGTAACTATTGTGAATAAGGTTGTTAGAACATTTCTTGCACATGTTTCTTGTTGCACATATCTGTGACTTTCTGTATGTGCCACTTTCTGAATATACCATGTGCATTGTGTGACTATTCCACTAGCTCCACATCCTTATCAGCTAGGCAATCTTTTACATTTTAACCATTCTGGTGGACATGTAGAATATCTCATCACAGTTTACTTTTGCATTTTTCTGTTTACTAATGAAGTTAAGGACTTCTTCATGTGTTTACTGTTTCAATGCAAAGACAACAACACTTCAATTCCATGCATCTCATCTCTTGACTTACTTACATGCTGTTGTCATGTATTTTAATTTTCACCATATATTTAAATCCAGCAATACATTATCATTGCTGTTATTATAGTCAGAATTGAAAAAATTTCTCTCCTCCCCACCCCCATTTACTCTTTTCTCCCCTCATTTACTATTTTCATTTTCTCCTTCCTTCCAATATCTCTGACTTCCTCATCTGGAATCACTTTCCTTACACCTAAAAAGCACCCTTTAGTATTTCCTTTAGTGCTGGTCTGCTTGTGGTGAAACCTCTCAGTTTTTGCTAGTCAGTAAATAAATATTGCCATTTCACTTTAATTCTTCAAGAATATTTTTGCTGGGTATGGAGTTCTAAGCTTGCAGTTATTGTCTTTTAGCACTTTGAAGATATTCCACTGTCTTCTACTTCTATTGTTTCTGTTCAAAATTAGCTGTTAGCCTAATTATTTCTCTGAAGGTAATCTTTTGTCTCTGGATGTTTTCAAGATTTTTGCTTTGCTTTTGGTTTTCAGCAGTTTCATTACAGGGTGCCTGGATTTGTTCTTCTTTCAATTTACCCTGCTTGGGGCTTATAGGGAATCTTGTATAAATGCCTGGATATGTTTTCTCAGTTTTGGAAAATTATCTCTACAAACACTGATTCTGTCACATTCTTTCTCTTTTCCCTCTGAGAATCCAATTACATATATGTTACATTTTCTGAATATATCTCTATGTCCTTTACCTTTTCTTTTGTAGTTTTCACTATTCTGTCTCTATGGGTTTCATTCTAGGTATTTTTTTCTAACCCATCTTTGAGTTTACTTATTGTCTCTTCTGCTGTGTCTAATCTCCTATTAAACCAACCACTGAGTTCTTAACTTTGTATAGTGTATTTTTTAGTTCTATGATCCAAATTAACAAGTTGGATTTTAAATTTGGGACTGAGTGGAGGCCAGTTGTGACACAATGGGAAACTGAGGCCATAATGCATGAGAAAATATAGTTTGTTACTCACAGGTCCCAGAGAGAAAGAGATGTCATGAGGGTTCAACAGGAAGTGCAACTGGCTTGGGTGGCTTGACCAGCGGGTGGTAAGCACACAAGCAGAGCAAGAGGGACCCATGGGCTTGTGCCTTTATTGTGGTCCAAGGATGGGGGTTTGTAGATTTCCCACAGGAGTCAAAGATTGTCTAATTTAAAGCACATGTGGATAGGGAAAGGGACTGGGGGTTTGAGGGCAGTGGGGATGGTTAGCTTATCATTTGGGACCAACTGTGGGTTTGGGGCAAGGTGTATGGGTGGTGTGGGTGGTGGTCACAGATGTGAGTTTGGGCTGTGGGGGAGTTAATGCCCTAGGGCTGGAAAGCTGCTTATTAACTAGGCCAAAGGTCAATGTTGAAGCAAGTGGCTTAGCCAAATAAGATGGATGCTAAGGTAGCACACAAAAATTTTTGATGGTTATAACAATCCATTCCTTGATGCCTCAGCATCATTCAATTGGAAGATTGTGGCAATTTGTGTGGCTGATATGCTTACTGTCAAGGGCATAAAATTTTCAAGCTAGTGCATAAGGCACTTGAGGATATTGGTTTTTATAAAAAATATCAATATTTAGTAAAACCAAGAGCTAGAAGCCTTTGTGTAGCCATCCCCCCACCTTTCAAGGGAAGAGCCAGGAGGAAATGTTGAAGGTTTTTTAGGGCTTGAAGTATTTTTTGAAAAAATGCTAGTTATATTATGAAGTGCCTTGATGTCTTGAACCATCTTTTAAAGTTGGTTTTGACCTGCCCTGAATTATATATATATGCAGCAGGAGGTGTTTCTTATGGCAGACAACCCCCTTTTTTTTGGCCAAGAGACAGTCTAAGGCTAAGTGGTTATCTAAGACTACCTGGGCTAAGGAATCAATTTGTTGTTGTATTAGCCCTTGTTAGTATATAGAGGGATGGGACTTTAGGCAAGGGAGCTGAGGACAAACATGTGGGCCTGATGTGTTGTCCCTAATGTGTGATATTAAAGCTCTAATGTTTAGTTTGCCAGTAGGGGACAGCAGAGTGCAAGGCAGCTTTACAATGGTGGAGGGGGTGCGACCCAAAGAGACAAGTATTGGAAGAGGGTACATGGTTAAGCAGTCTGCCATTTTAGCCAGGTAGTATTCTGACAGTTTTTTCTTCCCATTTCTCAAAGCAGCATCTAGTTTATTAGCTGGCTCGAGGATAAGAGTGGCTCTGATTCTTTGGGGTGACAGGAAAGACTGTGGGTTACCCTTGGTGGTGGTTTTGGGTGGTGTTATCTCCAATGGTGAACTCAGGCCCTAGGGTGATGACATCTGAGGTGATGCGGTGATCGTCGGGGGGCAACCTGGGGGTGGGTATCGCTTCCAAGTAGCAATCCTTAAAGGATGGGAGAATTTTGTCATGGGTTTTTTATACTACTGGGTAGCTCTAGTCATTATATCTCTGTAGGTTTTTGTAAAATGGTTGTCATCACAGAGCTCCATGACTTTTAAAGGGTCCTTTAGGATGTACGTAGCAAAGCCTTTGGCTATATGTTCCCGTGTGGCCCCATGCACTTCCCTCCACAGGAAGAATATGTTCTGTTCACACTTATATGCCATTGGGCATTATTTTTTTGTAGGCCTTCTTTGCAATGTAAGCTCTTGTCTTAGAATAGTATGTTCAGCAGGCTGGGACAATTAGCCATGCAGGTTTGATTTTATTGTAAGGCCATTTAGGTTACTCCTGGGTTCAGAATCATTTATGCATTGGTGTCAGTGGGCCAATTTGATATATAGATTGGATGGCTTTGGGTCATTAGCCACACTCAGTGGCATGTTGAGCACAGGACATTGAGGAGCGATAGCCAGCAATCTCATCTGGCCCACTGGGCACAATTTTAGGATTAGCCAAATATTGTTTGAGCAAGGCCTGCATGGTGAGGCCTTGTGGGTTGGTGAGTAAGCCTATGATCCATGAGGCCAGCAGAAATACTAAAACCAAGGGCTAAGGTGAACATTGTCATTGTGCCAGTCAGTGAGGACTGGCTTCTGGGGCTGCTACTTGTATCATGACAGCCAGACCTGGTATTGTTTCTCCCTTGATGAGAGATTGCATAATGCTTTTTTCTCAGCACTTGCTCTGTGGTGGATTTGCCAGCCCAGGTGTTGTGCCTTGTATGGATAATGGGCACTCATGGCAGGGTAAAAGGACATAGCTTTTTTTCTACCTCTAAAGGTGGCCCAGGCTGTTCCACTGCTTGGTTTGAGAGCTATGCTCTCTCCTTCCTGGTGGTTCCTGCAGTGATGGGAAGTGCTTCCATTTAATTAATATAGCAGTGGGAGAAGGGTTTATCCCCACCCCATGGAACATGACCCTGTGTATGGGATGCCAATGTTTGGTTTTGGAGCACAAGTTACCACCCTTAGTACCTGTTTTGGCCAGTGGTGAGCCTACAGGCAATCCCTCTTTATGTGCCCACTCCACCAGGGCAGAGGAGCCTCTGAGGCATAAGGTGCTATGGGCCCAGATTGCCAGTAGGTAAGGAAAGCTTGCGTGGCCTGGGTGGGCAATCTCCAAGGACCCACCAGATATGCTGTGCAGAAATGAATTTTAGGTAATCAACAGTATCATTGAACAGTGACTCTGGTGTGGCGAGTTCAGTGTGTGTGGAAATGGGTGTGGCTATGAGCTGTTTCTAAATGTGGAGCCCCAACAAGGACCTTCTTTGTATGAGAAAATTATTTTGTTTCCATTGGCCTGACAACCCTGCCAGCCCTTTGGCCACTGCCCAAGAATTAGTGAAGATGCGGAGATTGGGCAACTGGTGGCTCAGAGCATTCTGGAGGGCTAACTGGACCACTTCTGGCTCTGTCAACTGTGCAGACTCCAAATAGCCATCTTGGCTAAGCGGGAGTTTGAGGCTGGGAGATATACTGTGGCCCTCCAGCGAGCTGCGTTGTGTACAATGATGGCATTGCCATTGGCAAGATATACTTACTCCCTTTCCATGTCAGGCAGTTTGTCCCAAGGGATCCCCACTTGGCTGGAGTAGGGAGCTATGGATCCGTGGGCAAGGGGCTGAGCATGGGGAAGCCTCATCCTCCTGTAATTTGGAACGGTCCTATTTGTCAGGTTTAGCCCTCTCCTATAGTTACTGTTTCCACCTTACCAGTGAGGATTCAGTGGCTATGCTGAGCTCCTCCTGGGAAATGTCTCTCACCCAAGGCATTACTGCATATGCAGGTGGACTGGTTGTGGACCTGTAAGCACCTCTGTTTTTAGAAGATCCCAATAAGCAGCCAGGATTTGCTATGCTTAGTCCAAATATGCCAAGAGGCATATTTGAAGGTGGCCAAGGCCTCTAATCTAAAATCTGTTCCCAGTGGGACAAGGGGCATGGCTTGGGAGATGGCTTATTGTGCCAATTCTAAGGCACATTGTTGAGGCTGTCCCCAATGGAAAGCAGCAGATGTACATGTGATGTTGTATATGGGCTGTAATGAGAGTGAGAGATGTGGGATGTGTTAACTCCAGAACATGAATAATCCTAATAGGTGTTATGCATGTCAGTATCTGAATTTGGCTTGTGTTTGATGGTGGTGAGAACCTGTCTGCCCTTAGAAGACCAGATGATGCCCAGATATTTGACAGAGTTTGATGGCCCTTGTATTTTATAGGGTGTTACTGCCTAGCCTCATTTTTGTAAATGATGTGTGAGTATGGCCAGGTCCTCTTTGAGGCCCTTTATAGAGTCACCCTTTAATTGGATGTCAGCTATATGGTGCCAGTATTAAGCATCTTTTTAAAAGATCATTTGTTAATGTCTTGGCAGCAGCGGTTAGGGATTTTTTTTCAGGGTATTGGCACTGAGTAAAACAGGTTGGCCAAGTCAATCACAGCAAAGCAATTGCCCATGCTCCAGTGTATATCCTTTATTAATTTGATGATGTTAGGAATAGGAGCTTTGATTGATAGGACTTGTGGATTAAGGTTGGTATAATTGATGGTTAATTGCCATTCAAAGGTGGAGGCTTTAAGAACTGGTGGAATAGGGCTATTGTATGGGGAGACGGTAGGTAAAACGATATCCTCTTTGAAGAGATCTTGAATTATAGGCTGGGAGCCCCACAGTACCTTGTTTCAGATGATATTGCAGCATTTATCACCTTGATTACCAGGGGCAGTTCCACAGGGGTCCCATTTGGTATGGCCTACCAAAGGAGCCAAAGATTTGACCTTATTCCCTATAGTGGGGAAAGTAAGAGCAAAAGGTGCCACCACTAGGAGTAGCTGTTTAATAAGAATTGTTCAAATTGTCACAACTCCCAGGGTGGGGGGCAGGAGACTAGGCTTTGGGTATGCAGGAGGAAGAGATGGGGGCCTCCAGGAGTGGGGCCATGTGATGCCCCCCTGTAGAGTAGTTGCCTGGACCTGATAAGCCAGGATCTCTGGTTTTGATGAATCCTCCCATGCCCTGCCAAAAGCTCCACCGTATCCATAGCCTTGCCAATAGTATGAGCCTTGCAATAAAGCTGAACAAAGCTTCCCTGTAAGTTGGGGGAGGTGAAGCCCTATAAGACAATTTTCCATAATTTAGTGTCAAAGGGGGCTTCCCCAGGGCCGGATATAAACTCTGGCTCTCTTGTGTCTGAGTGCTCAAAGAAATTCTATTCCCACAACATCATCTCAATCTTTTAAAGTAACACTCGGGCCTCATAAATTGTTTGCCAGTGGGCATCTGTCTTGGCGGTAATACCCGCTATGGACAGGTGTGTGTGTGTGTGTGTCTCTCTCTGTCTTTTTAAGTCAATAGAGGAGGGGCTCAGAGTCTTTAGTGATACCAGCTAATTGCCTCATTTCGGGGGGAGGGGGGGAAGGAGAGTGGCAATTTGGACCTCATAAAGACTTTCAGCAACTAATCTGCCCCTTTTCCTTAGTCTCCTTGAACAAAATCTTTAAGTATGGTTTGAATCTCCAATCAAGTAAAATTTAAAAAAAACTTTTATTTTTATAAGCTTTAATTTTTAGAGGAGTTTTAGAATTACAAGAAAATTACACCAAAAGTATAGGGAATTCCCATATACCCCCCCCACACACACACATTGTTTCTCCTATTATTGACATCTTACATAAGTGTAGTATATTTGTTACAATTGATAGACCAATATTGCAGCATTGCTACTAACTAAAGTCTATAGTTTACATATGGTTTACACTTTGTGCTGTTCAATTTCATAGACCTTGACAAATAAATAATGTTATGTGTCCATCATAGCAGTATCATACAGAACAATTTCACTGCCCTGTGTTCTACTTATTCATCCCTCCCCCTCCCTTCTGAACACCTGACAACCACTATCTTTATATCAATGTTACAGGTTCTTCAGTTAACACAAGATAGTAATTACAATAACAATAAATCTAGATTAGTCCATTGTTACCCTCCTTATGTTTGCTCATTCCTCAAACTTTAGGGATTTGGGATGACATCCATCCTGACCGCTTTGGGCTGAGAGGGGACTTAGATATTATGGGTCAGATGGAAGGAACTGTTTTGCTTGCAGTTGTAGATACTCCTTGTTTTTTGGGATGGGACTTGTCCATCATCATCGTTTTGTTACTTGTCCATGGCTAGCCTGAAGAACTGAAGAGTAGGAGTTGGCCACAACTTTGCTGGGATTCAGGGCTCAACCGACGTATGAACAATCCAAAGATTTAAGTCTCTGAGATATATTTAACAGGTGAATTGAAAATTACAGGTTCAAATAAAAGGAGTGGACGAATCATGAATAGGGGAATTATAAATGAGTATAACTGGGCAGCGGGTGTAGCTCAATCGATAGAGCTTCCATTTACCATATGGGAGGCCCCGGGTTCGCTTCCCGGGGCCTCCTTGTGAGGGCAGGCCGGCCCACGCGGTGCGGTGGGCTGATGCAGCAAGACCTCACAGCAAGGGGGAGATAAGCAGACACAGAAAAAACACACAGCAAATGGACACAGCAAACACAAGCAGCAAGGGGGGGATAAATAAATAAATCTTTAAAAAAAAATGAGTATAACTATGTTATATTGGGGAAATAGATTATCATATATTCCCAAATAGGGCCCACTGAGGGGGTGTTCGTTTCATGAGGCTGTGTGCCTTGCGTCTGGTGTCCAGACGTCCCTCAGGAGCACTCTTATTTGAGGTCAAGTAAAATTTTGAGTTTTAGTTTTCAATTCGGGCTCCCTTTTGGGGCCCTGTTTGACCTTCTGCGTGGTGGTTTGCAAGGAAGATTTCTGATTAGATGGAACTCACCGGCAACCGTCTCTTTCATTAGGGTGTCCCAATTGACCTCAAGAGGGTTGAGGTTTGTTTTCACTAGTATGATTGTGGCAGGATCATCAGGACGCCAGAGCTTTGACTTGACTTGCTGATAAGCAACATCACTGGGAGTGTTACATTTCTTAAGGAACTTAGAAACTTGCTCTGTGTGTGTCTT
>JAQZBX010099048.1:0-11515 GCA_029593785.1 Cabassous unicinctus
GCCAGCTCAAGAAAGTAGGCATATTTTTCACTTCTCGGGTAAATGGTCTATATAAATCACAAAGTCAAATTTGTCACAATGTCTTCAATTCTGCCATATGTTCCCTGGTTTTGACTGAATAGGTTCTAGCATATCCTGGGAGAGGTGCTTCAAATTCTTCCCCTGGGACAGTGAATGTACCTGATTTTCTTCTAACCTTCTTGTGTGTTGCTATATACTACCTGGCTATGAAAAGAGGTGGTTCAACAGAAAGAATCATTGTAACCTCACAAATCATAGCAAAATGTGGCCTTAAGTTTCCCCGAAGGCCATTTAACATATCCCATGTTTGTCTGAGTCCTAAAACCAGCAGAAAAGCCACAATCAGAACTGAGCAATTCCCATTTTCATATTAGTGCCCATATTGGAGGCCTGCTGGAATCATCGATGGGGGCCTTAAAATGCCCCACTGCCAGAGGAAACGGCATGGATACTGTAAATAGAGACCCTGCATGCACTTAAGCTGCACCTGAGTTTTAACTAGAGCTTGAAGTAGAAAAGGAAGAGGACACCAGGCTTTCCCAGCATGAAATGGGACCTGAAGGTGAAAGTGATTCTACCTGTTAGCACTGCTGGCAAATGTTCAGGGACTATCCATGTGTCCTTGTCCAGATGGGGTCTGTGACCATGCCTCAACCCTCTGACCCGCCTCCACAATGGGGTTAACAGGCCAGCCTCGCTAAGCTCACAGACCTACCTTTGTATATTTGGTGGTGATTGGAGGGGGGGTGTGTACAAATGAACACATGGATTGGTGGAAAGGACCAGTGCTAGCTTCAGCAGTGGTCTTTGTGTTATGCCCTTTGAGCTTTGGGCTGTTAAGCCTAGAGGCTTCCTCTCACCAAGTAGAGTCAACTTGGTGGTCCTGGGAACCCAGGAGCTAACAGAGAAGCAGGACCCAGTTGCTCCATTCAGCAGCATTCCTAACCCAGTGCGTGAGTAGTCCCACAGGAGAAGGGCTGCCCCTCCATGAACCTGGGTCCTGGAGAGGGAGGTAGGGGGATGCCTGTGGCTGCTCCCTCATAGCATTATTTTGTTTATCCCTGTTGAGCTGAAAGGGAGAGCAGTAGGGAGAGATTGGAAAATGGATAGATGGATGGATGGATAGATGAATGGATGGATAGATGGATGTTTGCATGGATGATTCGATGGATGAATGGATGGAAGGATGGATGGATAAATGAGCTTGCAAACAAAACCTTAGAATGCCGGATATGAGCCAGTAAGGACTTCAGGTATTTCTCCTGAAATTGTTTGCTGCTCATTTTTTAAAGAAATTAATCAAGTGAAATGCTGAAAGTTTGCTTTGTATTGTTTAAGTGGTATTGATCCAGAATAACTCTCAGTATAAACATTCACTTAGTGACAAATATGTAATTCTGTAATCATGGAATGACTCTAGGTTTTGTTTGGTACATCTTTCATGGAGAGAGCCATGAATATAATGCTCTCATCTGTAATATTTTAAATGTAATAAAAATTAAAGTGGAAAAAAATGTATCCAAGTGTATTATGCTCACTTTTACAGTGATGAAAGAGAGTGCAGTTCTGTGGATTGCTATCTACAATTGTCATGACCTGGTAGAAACTATTATCTTTTCTTGCATTAAGTGTCACCACCAAAGCAGAAGCCGCCCCTCAGTCCCTCTCCCCGTAACCAAACACCTGGCACAGGGGTGGGAAGAGCAGAGACTTCAGCTGCCCTTATCCTCTGGATTCCAGGGCGCCCCTGAGCTGACGCTGGGCCCAGAGATGTCCCAGTGTCCGCGGGGTGCTGGTCTGGCGCGCGCACCAGTCGTTCTGAGGGTCCAGGGAGCCCCGAAGCCCCCCGCGCTACCCGAGTGCCCCAAGGCCAACGGTCACTGGAGCCCTGCGCACATCGTCCCTCTCCCCGTCTCTACACTCGGACCTTCTGGAACCGGAATCCCGGCTCGAAGGAACCGCCCCCGCCACACCGAGATCATGGGCAGCTACTTAGGCAGCTACCTGACCACGCCCGAGCCCGCCCCACCGCCCACCGCCCCCCGCCCCGGAAAGTAGTGCCCCGCAGCCCAAGCACGCCGACCACCAGCCCGACCTGGATGTGCACCCCGTTGTCCACATGCACCCTCAGCCCTTGGGGAGCACTGAACCTCTGCCACAGATCCCGCCCAAATGGGAGCAAGTCTACCTCGGAGGGTGCGGTTCCCAGAGGCCTGGAGACACTTTCCAAAGAAGCTGCCCCTGGAGACCAACTGGGGACAGGATCAGTCCTCCACGTGGGACAGCAACAGGAAGCTGTGGCTTTGGAATGCTGGCAGGCCCATACGCGTCTCCAGCCGGGTCACCCTCAAAATCGCTTCTCTTGAGAGCAGAGGGAGCCTCTTTAAAATGTGCCCAGCCCCTGGGAAGCCCGCAGACATCAGTGCCAGGGAGACTGTGCCGAGGGCGCTCAGCCAGTGCAACACAGGGAAGAGGAAGTTGGACACACACTGCTGGTTTGAGAGCCCCTATGACAAGAAAAGGAGTCTCAGCCCCGAGGCCAGGCAGTCTGCCTTCAAGCCTGAGGTGAGAAATGGAGTGGCCCCTTCCTTTGTGCCCAGGCCGGGGCCTGTGAAGAGAAGACCCAGCTCAAGGAGTGAGGCTGTCTGCCAGGAGAAGGCTGTCCCCAGGCCTGACGTCAAGCCTTCCCTGTCTGCCTCCCAGCCTGCAGCAGGGACAGCGCCCGTGCGGGTCACAAGGCCTCCTCTGGAGAGGTGGGTGAAGATGCAGCACTCTTGGTTCCCCCAGTCTCCTCCAGTGCATGGCACCAGTGGGGCCCATTTGCCCGTGGACATGCCCAGTCCCCTGGTATCCTTGGCTCCTAAATGCCAGGACCCTGCAACTTCCCCCAGAGCCTTTAAGCCACTGTAGCTTTTCTCCTCCTGACCCCAGTCCCTCCCCAAAATGTGGCACTGACACTACCAGGGCAAACAGGCTTGCCAAGGTCACAGAACCCTATCCATACCCTGCCCATTCCACTATGAAAAGTACTTCATTAGAAATGAAGGAGCCCCAAGTCCCACCCTCCTGCTTCTGCACCTTCTGCAGCCAGTTCTAACCACAGATGGAACCCACGTGGAAACCCTGTAAATTAAGGGAGGTGGAAGCCCCTGGTGTGCCCAGTCCAAGTCACAGCTGCAGCATCTCCCAGGCCTGCCCTTTGCTCCACTGTCAGCCACGATCCTCCACCTTCAAGCAGATCTCTGCCAGCCCCAAAGGCATCACCACTCCCCCAAGACAGTGCCTGTGCTCCCTGTCACCCCCACCTCTATCTGGCCCTCAGCACTGCTTGCAGAGCCTCTGGGACACCTCTTCTCTCCATCAGACATTCCCCAGATTTTTGGCTGAACCACCAAGGAGATGCTGGTCAGCCAGGGGCTCTTTGCTCCTCTTTTGGAAGAAACTGGAGGCCCAAGGCCTCTGTGGCAGATGAAGGCTGAGGTCAGGCAGAATCTTAGAACGTGGGCTCTGCTATGCCCACACTGGAGAGATGGTGTATAAACCAGAGCCCCTGCCTCCCCCTGCAGCCCACTCCTCCCAGCCTTTATTTACCCTGGGAGCAGACTGGCCAGGAAGGCATGTTTCCTTCCCCACAGCCCCAGGTTGACCAGTTATAATAAATAAAGATTATTTCACACTGTTTAAAGAAAAACTTGCCTGAAGATACACTAGCTCATCAAGTGCAAGAATAAGGGGATAAACGGCTCCATGAAGTTCTTTGGTCCCTTCACTGGGATTCTTAGGATCCCCTATTTCAGAAGCCTATGGACATAATGTTTGTCTCTTTAAGTCTTTGTCCTCTCCTTAGTTTCAAAAGTAGTTTTGGACTTAGCACATTGTGTCAACACAGTTTGCAAAGTATAAGCCCAGTGTAAGCTCGGGATTGAAAGGATGAGGAGGGCACTATGGGAATCCCAGGGAAAGAAGGGAGTTCCACAGAGGGGGTTGCCGGAAAGAGACAGGAATGGGCACACGGTTCACATAACAAGTCCCTCCCCAGTGTCCTTCCTCCACAGCCCTATTCAAACCTGAGCAAATGCCGCAACGCTGACTAATCCATTTTCTGTTCATGGTATTCAACTCCTCCACAGCTCAGTCACTTACCCCAACTACTGAAAAGAGTCTGAAAAGTCAGTGGTTTGCATTTCAGACCATTTGTTTCTCCCTCAATCTGGTTCTCAGATTTCACTGTGCCTAGGAGTCACCTGGGGTCCATCTCCAACAATGTTGACTCCACAAGGTGAGAGCTAAGTGTCAGGACAGGTCCAACAAACTTTCAGAAACCTGTGTGGTTGAGAAAAAAGGCTAAGAGGCAAGAGGAAGGCCATGCAAATAATAATAATAATAATAAATCAATGGATTAAAAGAAGCACATGCTTCAATTAATTTGTTAAAAAATACCTGCCCTCTTCTTGCTGATGTCTGCTGGGAAAACTACTCGTGGTCATATATGTAATAGTCAAAATTCTGCTTATATCCTTCCCAATAGATATTAAAAGCAGGTGCAAAAAATGTGCCTCCAGGACTTCTGTTGGGAAAAGATGATGCAGGTGCCTTGGAGAGGTTTGGGACTCCCTTCAATGTGCAGTGAAGTCACCGAGGGAGCTTGAAAGCACACACACTAGCCTGGGCCAAAGCATAGAAAGTATCTCATGAGGTTATTATGCACAGAGAAAGAAGAAAGAGGAGTCAAGATTCATGAAGAGCTAGATGCCAAGATCTGTGAGGAAAATAGACCACCAGGGATTCCAGAGGAAGGCAGGGAGGGAGTCCTCCTGGTTGTTCATTCAGAGAGGAAAGAACTTAACAGCTTTCTCCCAGGTGGTCATCCAAGGGGCCATGGTAAAGGGACAGTATTGGTGGATTTTATGATCCTAAGTGCTATTTCTCAGGCGCCCCGGGGTGCCCTGGGATTTGAGATCAGAACACCATCCTCCTTTGGGTAAATAAGCAGGGAGGAAGGTTCACTATATTTTTAAGGGGCAGTGATCACTTCACCCAAATGGGAAACGATGCTCTCAGTTGCAACCCATCATCATGGAGCCACCTCTGGTTGTGCATTCCAATGGGGGTTCAGTTTGTCTGTTGCTCTGAGAAAAACTCAGAAAGACAAGATAAACATTTGTCTCTGCTGCCAAGAACCTAAGGGAAAAAAATATAGGGGGATTGCTCTCAGTGAGGTGCCCCTTGATAGCTTTCAAAGCACTTCTTCACATCCCTCAACAGATATTCCACCAACCCTGTACATGAACAGATGAATGCATTAAAGGTGTTTTATCCATAGTTTTGGTAAGGCAGGTGGTGATGGTAGCACAACATTGTGAATGCATTTAACTCCACTGTATTATACTCTTGAAAGTGGTTAACATGGGAAATGTTCATTGTATATCTTTTACCACAATAGAAAGTTTAAAATACAGAAGAAAGAAAAGAAATCAGAGTCATGCTCTGCCTTCCAGAGGGCAGTGCCTGCAGTGAAGAGTGTTCTGTCTGTTTTCTTGGGCTGTTGATTGCAGGAATGAAAGAGTCCATTTTGCAAACATTCATTGAGTGCCCATTTTGTGTCAGATGGTGTTCTGTGATTATATTAGGCTTCTATAAGAAATTCCTAAACTACTAAAAGCTATTATTTTCCATTCCCTGAATGCAAATCCAGGATCACTCTGGAAGGACACAAACAGAGAGAGAAACCAATCCAGCCCACTCCTCTCACTGGGCTGCCCTGGAAGGTGTCTAGAAAGCTGAATAATCTGGGGCTCCGGCATTCATGCAGCTGACAGGTGGTACCCACAGACAACATCCGCCCACACCCACTCACATACCCCTGTCCCTTCTCACATGGTGCCCCCAACATAAGCTAGGACTGAGCCTCCAGGGCCTGGGGCAGCAGCAGGGGAGACATTCATGGCAAAGGTGGTCCTGCTGGCCTCCCTGGACACAGGGCCAGGGGCTGCAACCCAAGGAAGAGACAGACGGTCAAGGAACTGGGCAGACACACGTGCTCCGTGCAGGGAGAGCGGGTCCACAGAGCCTCTTCTTCAGGAGAGTGTTGTACACGTCCAACACTCCTCATCAGAATCCCTGCTGACATAACAGTGGGCTTAGGGCCATTCAGGCTGGACATGATCTCTACGGGGGGACGATATTACTGCCCCTCACCTTTTGCTGGCCTCGTCCGATCTCCAGCAACCCGTATGCATGCTCTTCCTTATTTTCATGATTGAACCCAGTCACGGCAAATTCCACAGACTCCACAAAATAATCGAGGTTCTTATTAACATCTACAAATTCTTTCTGAATGGTCCAGACATGACTCCCCAGCAAAAGGAGCCCCACAAGCAGAGGCACCTTCCGGAACACAGCACTCCTCTGCATCAGCTCTGGAGGACTGGGGACACTCAGCTCAGGGGATGGTGGCAGCAGCTGCCAGAGACACTTTCCACAGCTCTGGGCCCCTCTCAGCCCTGCCCTTGAAGGCCCTGAGCCTGTCACTTCCTCCCTTAGACCAGTGCTTTGGTCCGACTCCTCCCCACTCCCCCACCTGGTCCCTCCTGTATCACTAAGCACAGAGGCTACATAAGCCTGGGACCCACAGGCTTGCAGGCAGCAGGCCTGTTCCTGGGGGCAGGAGTTGTCGCCACTTGCATGTCTTTCCCGGGATACATCAAAAGACCACCAATCACAGGAATTCCCAGGCACTCTGGTGACCCCCACTCCTGGGAGTTGAGGCAGAAACCAAGTCGGCCTGTGCTCTTAGCTTGAGTCCAAATTGGAGGTCATATGAAAAGAGGATATTGGGGAGTATGATAATGGGATGGGGTGTCTTTCCACCTGCCCTGACTCTAACCTGCCCTCGTCCTCCCTGTCTGTTACGCGATATATTCTTTGTCTTTCCCTGGAAACATTTCCTTGCTTCCATTGTGAAGCCTTCATAGAACTGTAAATTATTTACTGTTGTAAAGTTTCACTTCCAACCATAGTAGCTTTTCTAATCAATACTTTTTAAATTAATTTCCAACTGAAGTCCATTATACTCAGAAAACATTCTTTCTATGATATCTCTCCTTTGAAATTTGTTGTGATTTGTTTCAATGTTCAGAATATGACTGATATTCTATGCACTCTTGAAAATAATGTATATTCTGCACTTTTTAGGTACAGAGTTATATATCTTGGTAAGGTCATTTTTTTTTCCAAACCTCCTGTATATTTATTCTTTTTACTTCATTCTATTTTATTTTTTATTTTTTTGACTACTCTATCTGTCAATTACTGAGAATGCATTAAAATCTCCCACTATGATTTTGGTTTTATCTAAATTTTTTGACAATTTTTGTTTATATATTTTATATATTTTGATATATTTTGATACATATAGAATCCTTACACTTTTGTCGTGCATGACCATTTTATCATTATGAAATGTACTTTTTCATCTCGTATAGTAAGGCTTCTTGCCCTGAAGTCTGCTTTATTTGATGTCTACATCATCATTGTTTTAATTAATATTTTCTTGGTCTATCTTTTTCTCTCAATTTCTGTCAACTTTTCACTCTCAAAGTACTTGTGTTTTCATAATTAAGATATGGCTTCATAAGCAAGAAGTAGTTATTTTGTTTAAATAAGTTTAACAGTATTCTTTTCGAGTATATTTTCGATTTACAAGTACTCTTATTGTTTACTGATGACTAATGTTACAATTAATGATAGGTTTCGATTCAAATCTACACTCTTACTTTTTATTTTCTATTCATTTCTGTTCCTCTCGTTTATCTCTGTTCCTTCTATTCTCCTTTCTTGTATATTTTAGATTAGTCCAGGTCTTTTAATTATTGAATATCTTCGCTTCATTTATTTATCCATTTTTTTATTCTTCTATTATTTGTAACTGTAAAGATTCTAACTAGCATCAGTGCCTTATTTGAGTCTACTCTTATTTACAACCTTTACCATTTCCACGATGGTGGAATAACCTTAGAACACTATTTCTCCTTTCACCCCTCTCTATCATCTATGTTATTCTTGTCATCTGTTTAAATTCTACTATTTGGAAGCCCATAAAACAATACTATATTCTTGTTTTGTACACTCATTAATCATTTGTATTTACCCACATATTTACTCTTCTGCTGTGTTTCATTCCTTCAATATTACTTTGGTTCCATCTGGGATCATTTTTTCACCCTAAATAACTCTTTTTTTTTTATTCTTCCCAGGACGGCTCCCATGTCTCTCTGACCATTGCCTGCTTGTCTCCTTTAGGAGACACTAGGAACCAAACCTGGGACCTCCCATGTGGGAGACGAGGGCCCAACAGCTTGAGCCGCCTCTGCTCCCTGTTGGTTGCGATGTCTGCTGGTTGCAGCATCTGCTCATTATAGTTGCGGTGTCTGCTCACCTTCTTTAGGAGGCACCAGGAACCGAACCTAGGACCTGTCATGTGGGAAGTGGGTGCCCAATTGCTTGAGTCACGTCCACTCCCCCTAAATAACTCTTTAATATTTATTTTGGATTGGATCCCATTGATGCTTCCCATAGTTTTTATCAAATCTGCCCTCCCACTAAACAATCTACTTCCATGGAAGCCCCTGTCCTAGGCATTCAGCCTGGACTTCCTCCTCTATTTTCTCTGTGTCCTCCAAGCATTGTCAATACAGAGATGTATGACCATAACTTTGTCTATGAAACCTGCTTTTGCTGTATCCCCAAAGTTTTGATCTGTATGTTCATTATCCTTCAATTCAAATTTTTTTTATTTCCTTTGTGATTTCTTCTTTAATAAAGATAGAAAAGCAAAACAATGATGCAAAAATAATGCCTCTTCTCCAATTATCCATCCATAAGTCAGAAATAGGAGCAACCATCAATGCACTCATTTAATCCTTTGAAAAATGGTGAGAATCTTCATCCCAGTATCTGGCATATATTTTTGTGGGTATTTAAGGGAACCTTGGAAGAAAGGAATGTGGATGTTCGGAAAAAAAAAAACATATATGCTATAAAAAAGCTAGGGTTTAAATGCCTCAGGAATCAAGCTGCCCATCCCCTGCCTCTGGCCTTGCTGTTGGATGACGACAGTGAATAAACATTTTGCTACAGGGACAATCTTATTCCTTAGCTCTCAAAGAGTCTGATTGTTAACTATTGTAGAAGTTTGGAAGGACAAAGACAGTTTGCAACACACCCACTAAAGATCAGAGGTTCCCTTTCTCACCTGGACTAGGTCTTGGGAAATGGAGCCCTCAGAAGCTCATGGCTGAGACAGGTTCCAGGTCTCAGCAGGAATCAGAGATGCACCTTCACACATGCTGGTGGGCACAAATGAGGAAAGGGAGACTCGTACTGGGAGAGAACTTACCAGGATGGCATCTTAATAGATAAATATAAATATAGGGAAAACTAAAATATAATGGCCTTTGATCTCCAAAAGTGTCAAGATTGTGAATTTTGAGGGAAGACTGAAGAATTGTTACAGACTGAAATAGACCAAATACAACACCTAATTCTGAACTGGATTCTTTTTTTATAAAGGGCAATTGGCGACACTTGATTGGAGTCTGAGGCAAAGATGGGAGTGATGTTTCTGTGCTAATTCCCTGAACCCAATGGTTGTGTTGTGGTTAGGGAGGTGTCCTAGTTCGCCATGGCTGCTATAATAAAATACTACAAACTGGCTGGCTTAAATAACAGAAAGTTGTTGGCACACAGTTTGGAGGTTAAAAGTCCAACCCAGGGTTTTGGCAGGTCACGCTTGTTTCAAAGTCTGTAGCACTCTCATGTTGGTTTGCTCAATCTCTGCTTCTGTCATCTGTGTCTTCATGTGGCTTGTGTTTCTGCATCCAAATTTCCTTTGCTTATAAAGACACCAGTCATTTAAGATAAAGGCCTGAATGCAGAGTTCAGAGCGCTCACCATTACACCATGACCATTAATCATGTAAAATATGAATATGGGTGATATTGCATATATAAGACTGTTATTACAAAATATACATACAAATGAACTAGAGAGAAGGAAACAGAAGAGCAGCTATATATGTCAGGGGAGGCATAGAGAGATTGAGAGGTGATACGTTTTGTTTGTTTGGGTTTTTGTTTTCTTGCATTATTATTATCACTGGAATAAAGAAAAATGCTTTAAAAATGATTGAAGTGATGAATGCACAACTATGTGATTATACCAGATACCACTGATAGTACACATTGGATGGATTTATGCTTTATTAATATTTATCAATAAAATTGATTTGTTAAAAAAAATGTATGTTGTAACCAAGAAAACACTCTTCCCCTTCAGACTCTTTGAACAAATAGCAAAAACTGCAGAGCCACCATCCTCATAACTCCAGAAATCAATTAAATGGTGGTAGGTAGCTGGTCAAATTTGGATGTTTGTTTGTTTTTGGTTATTATTAAAAGAATAATGAAAGTGCTTGAAGAATGATTGAAGTGATGAATGCACAAATATGTGATTAGGCCAAATACCATTGATTGTACACTTTGGATGGATTTTTACTTTATTAATATGTATCAATAAAATTGATTTCTAAAGGGAAAAAATGATAGGAGACGTTTTTGGCGCCCTTCCTGGACCTCCGAGGCATGGTGGGGAGCTAGCCTGCACTCTCATTCTGGGTCACTGGCCCTATTCCGGAGGGACAGAGTAACTTCTTTGCACAAACTATAGAACCTGTATATCAGAAAATTTATCTCTGGTTCACCCTCCCAGAAATTATCCTGCAGGCAAAAGCAGTTTGAAAATAGCTAAAGCAGAATAAAATGCAATTTACTCAAAAGAGCCTGGGGCAAAGGATTATGTGCTTTTAAGTCTCAAGAGGAGGAAAAAGTCTATTTCATTCAGAATAGAGGGGATATTCAAATTCCTGTAAGGGGGGAATTCCTAAGGCCATGCATGAATAAGTGGAAGGCTAATAAAAAATGCAAATTTAGAAAAGCTGAAAACAGCCTTTCACATTTGCCTCTGGCTCACCTTCTTAATGGGAGAATAAATGCTGAAGAAGAGTACCAGCCAAAGTAGACTTAATTTGCAAAGAGAGTAAAATGTGATTTTTTTTCAAGGTTTTGTTAACTACTGACACTCAAAGAAATCTCTTGATGTAACTGGAAACAAACATACCTGGGAACAAACTTAAGCTACAGACAGTTCAGGGACTGAATCCCAGAGATAACACTTTAAAATACTAAATGTACAGTGAGCAACAGAAGATTACAAGATAAACAAAGAAACAGGAAATGATGATCCTTCAAAAAGAAAGCAAGATAAAAACCTAGAAACCATCAATAAAGATCAGACATTAAACATCCCAGATGCAGATGTTAAAAAATAATTCTCAATATGCTCAAGAAGATAAAGGAAAGCACAGAGAAATAACTAAATGATATGAGGAAAACAGTGAAAATCTCAATTAAGTGAGAGGATTTTAAAAAGAAAAAAA